>JAHWFP010122921.1:62950-87724 GCA_023313725.1 Lithobius niger | reverse complement strand
GACTGCTGATTGGTATTGTTGCATAAAAACAATGTTTAAAACAATGTAAAACAATAAAACTGATTGTTCAGGGCAGTTGGGTTTTAAGATCAAGTTATTTTGTGAGGGTTGGACACTGTTATTTAGATTTGTGTAAGTTAGGGTGGGCGGATGGCTACGGGCCACAGCCCCGAATAAAGATATTTCTTTTTCCCCGTAACTCCGGAACGAATTAAAATTTTTATTTCTGTAAAGGGCACATCTCCGGAAGTAGATCTTTCAAATGAGCTAAGAACCAGCTTACGACAAATGCTTTAGTCTGCAGTGACCATTGCATAAACATGTCTCAAGTCCATTGTATAAGACAAAAATGAAACTCACGATCTCAGCTAAAGTTCACATCTCCAATGTGACGAATCAAAAATTAATAAAAGTTGGTACAAGTGTTGGCCAAGTCCAACAAAGCTCACATACCAAATTTCAGAGGAAAATGTTAAATGACGGCGGAGAAATTAAGCTTCGAAATTTCAGCTATAACATGGAAGACTGAGGTCAAACCCGGCTTTACTAATAATTAATATATTTTTTCAGAGTTCGTACAACAGAGACGAAACCATTTACAAGACCTTTTCAAAGCTTTTCAGGCCAGCTTGTAGCCAATTTCAAGGGCGTTTTGCACTCCAAATTGTTAAAAATTACCTTAAAATAAATTCAATTTTTTTTTTGCTAGCCTATACTCTATAATTGAATAAACATTCATTTAAAAGTGATTTATTTTGCCCCCCTCGCGGGACAAGTTGCCTTTCCAATAC
The DNA here is from genome assembly GCA_023313725.1 of Lithobius niger. Lineage (NCBI taxonomy): Eukaryota > Metazoa > Arthropoda > Chilopoda > Lithobiomorpha > Lithobiidae > Lithobius > Lithobius niger. Next base: position 86,933 of record JAHWFP010122921.1, on the reverse strand, counting down.
CGCACTTATACGCGAATACTAACGAAGGCACGTCGTATCACTAACAGAAGATAAGCATTATGGCACGTTTACGCAACGACTCGCCTTTGCATTCTCGCAGCTAGAAACTAGAAATCACCTGAAATTACAACATGGCAGCGGTTTTAGCTATGTCGACTCGCAATGAAAACACTGAATAATGCGAGTTCGGAAGCGACTGGGAAAATTTCATCAGAAGGAATTCTTTATCTTATTGTCACGGATTATAAGACTTACAGCATTTACTCAACGACGTCGGATTTAGCTAATCCAGATAGCGTTGTTACCATGGCAACGACAACTTTCCCATTGAGATTAAATTCTAGCTGCGAGAATGCAAAGGCGAGTCGTTGCGTAAACCCGCCCTTAGGCTGACGAACTATTTTTTTTATTATGAATTTAAGCGCATAAGTTGACTGTATTTCATCAAACATAATACCCTAACAAAATTCAAGGCCATTTCAAGGCTCTTACAAAAAAATGCCAATTTTCAAGGCTTTTCAAGCCTTGAAATTTTGGTTTTGAAATTTAAGGCTTTTCAAGGAATTCAAGGGCGTATACGAGCCCTGTTTTTTTGTATAAAGGCCTCATCCGACCATCTTTTCAAAGCTTGGCGATGGCTCGAGCTACATTGCCCAATATCCAGTGGCGTAACTACTGTGCTTCTGGGGTTGACAAGTCAACGGACCTCATGACCTATAGAGCGTCCACCCACCACGCTTTTGAAAAAAAACATTACAATGCTAGAATACACTAGAATAAAACTTTCAAAGAAGCAAATATTTCTTCCTGTGCTGTGTAGCCTTAACCTCTTGGTGTGGTGCTGGACCCGTACTTTCATGCATGTGATGCTCAAGTGAATAGCGAATTTTGTTATGTTTGGATTCTTTGCAGCGGCACACCTAAGTGGGGGAGTAGGCAACGCCCCCCCCCCCCCCGCCCCGAAGTTGACAGTAACAATTTTGCAAAAGTTTAACTGCCACAGAAATATTCTAAAAGCTTGGTTTTTTTTTAAGGTTTCAAAGGTGCTAAAATTGCTGAAAATTTGTTGTCTTGCTAGATTCAGAGGGACTGAAAGCCCCCCTCCCCTTCCCTTGACCCCTTACCTACTTTTTTCGTTCCTCACAAAAAAATGTTGGGTGCACCACCGATGCTTTTTATTTGCTGTTTTTTGAATGGGGCTCCTGGATTATTGGTCACCGGGCTCCTGAAATCTTAGTTACGCCACTGTTTATATTCCAGTATTGTTGTATACTGTCTCATACGTTTATCCCACGAATGAGGCTATTCTGGGGACCGGTCATGGGTTAGCACATAGTTGCTGTCATTGGGCGCCTATAAATACAATATTGTCCTCTGCCAAGTTTCTGGTGGTAGCTAAAAGATGACGATCTGCCTGCATACCTGAGATACGAACTATTTTGTTGTTGTTAATCACCAGATAGACTTTTCCAAGCTTATAAGTAATATCACATCCTCACGTTCCTGAATTAAAATATCATCACGTAATCTAACCATCTTTGTTAAGATGGAGATTGGCTGCGGTAACGACGTCATGTGCCGGGGAACGCCTGTGAGCTTCGATTGGCGCCGAAATGGTTGCTTCTCGACCCCTTTCAGACAAAAGCTAACAAGGCCGGAGCCAACTTTCAGATCGAAAGGAAAACGGATAGGTTTTACACATGCTGCGTTGACTTGTAGCCATAGCAGCAACCTCAATCGCAGTGCAGTGATCCGGGTTGCCACTGCGCCACTCATTAGAGAGATGTTAAACAAAACCCAAAAGCAGATCTATTATAAATCCGTACATCCTACGATAATTAAAAAACCCCATACAGGAGGAGAGCGCCCAATCGACGCACAATGTCTCGTCGAAGATTGCACAGGTGATGAATCCCATCAATAAGATGGCGACAATCAACCAGCAAGTAACGGATCGGAAGTGGCTGGCGACTCCAATGACATTCAGCAGAGACCACACCCCTCAACAGGAAGCAATGAGTAATTTTGGTGCGACCAATACATAAATGGGCCAACATGACCTCTTCCCGGCGACTGCGGTGAGTGCCCTTCCTAGACATTGACTTTAATAGCCCGCAACTTAATGCCGACTTGTTTAGAGTCAAGTTGGGTCAAAATGGGTCAGTGGTTCATGATTAAAAAATAAATTTGCTGCGTGGGTGGTTAAAAGGATACTAGTCTCGTACTATTGCCATTTCCTAGTACATCACGATGCCGAGTGAGTCCACTTCAACTTTGAGCTCAAGATAAGTATAAGCATACTTAAGATTTGTGAAGAAAATGGTGGAGGGGGGTAAAACGATTTGGGACATGGCATTCAACACTTTTCCTATGCTTACAATTTTCTTTTTTTATATATACTAAATTAAAAGCAATTAAACAAACACAAATTGGGGTGAATTATTCTAATAGAAAAAAATAGACACCAAAAAAGATAATACAGAATACAAAGTTTATTTCTAAGTTTGTAGAGTTATTATTACTAACTCTACAGCTGAGTAATAATTAAAAAAAAATAACCTCAACTTCAGCTCACTCGAACCACGGAATTGTAATTTGATATGCAACTATTAAGCCATGAAGCAAATAAAGAAATCAGTGACAAATTACATCACAAAACTTGATTCACATTTTAACAAAAGAATACGAAAATGGCATCATTTTCTACTGAAACAACCGCAAATACATTCAAGCTAGTTGACTGAACTACCAATACATATGCTTTTTTGGCTGTAGTTTTTAGGAGTGTTGCGTTTTGTTTTTGTTGTGTGTATGTTGTGTGTATGTGTATTGTGTTGTGTGTATGTTGTGTTTATTCTGTGTTGTGTGTGTCTGTGTTTGTGCTCAATCTGTGTATTTTTTTTATTTGTCTGTTTTCGTTTTATATTTTAAGTATGTTTCGTGTGAGTGGTGTGTGCATTTACAGGTAGTTAAGGTAGTTAAGGGAGTTAAAGGGCTTTCAAATTATAGTTCGTTGCGTTCGCTGCATTCTTTTTTATTTGTGCTCCGTGTTGTGAGTTCCGTGGGGATACGAGATCTAATGCTTTTTTCTGTTCAGTTAATTTTTTTATTGTATTGCTGCTGTCTGGCCCATCATGTGTACGGTATGTCCATTGACCACCCAATGTTGCATGCGAAAAAATAGTACATTAGAAATTTGTATTTACATTTGTATTTGTATTTGTATTTGTAGTTCCGCCGATGCTTTGTCCCATGTATTTTGTTTGATGGCCACACACTAGCGTATGTCTAGATTTAGGATGTGTCATCTCGATGTGCAGTTGATTTTGCATTGTTGCAGGCAAATGTAGTATTGTGGTAGTATTGTAGTAGTTTTAATGTGTTACTGTGTTAGTTTTTTAAGTGTTTAAGTAGTAACTAGGTTAGTTAGTAGCATGAGCGCATGGCTCGAAGGCCCTTTCTGCTCAATAAAGAAACTCAAACTCAGTATTGTGGGAAATAATCGCAGAAACAATTCAACTGGTTTCCCGAAGCCCGCATTGAAGAACTAATTAAGTCATTCAGTCATGTTGGCCGTCCAATTTTGAGGTCATAATTAAGGACTTCGCAACTTACGGTTTAAAAATGGAAGATTTAAGCAAAACCAAGACCATTTCATTTTGGTTCTCAACAACGAGTTAGCGGATTTAAGGGATAATCCAGAGCTTAAGCGTTCCGAGGCCATGCGCCCTACTACAAACGGGATAACGGATTAACGGATTTATGAAAGCACACAAAAGGCCCGAAGCTATGTGAGCTAACAGAAATAAACAAACTTAAAAATCTAAACACACGCTTGTCAGCGCTTAATTGTTGTCAGATGGCGGCTCACTAGCAGACTGTGTTTTTTTTTTTAACTGTAAGAAGCTTATACCTGATTTCAACATTCTGGTGTAAATTCCCCACGCGGTAGAAATAGTTAGAAATCGTTGGAATCATGTATCTTGGGTCCAGTAAGGAAGAAAACATCAACATTAAACTGTGGGAACGTTTTCTTTGTAACTAATTCGATGGCTCCCATGTTAATTCTCATAAGGTATAGAGACATCTGTACAGATAACTAGGGAGAGTTGCCAAACCTAAATTTTCTACGGACAGGTAAAGCATCTAGACAGAAAGTGTCTTTTTCTAAAATGGGGGTTTTTGCAGCTGGAAGCACGTAGTGGCGCGTAATGCAATGTTATTGTCGGAACATTGTTTGTATTGCCAACATGCTTAAATGTTATTCACGCATCGTTTCATTACTTAATTGTTAGAAAACAATGTTGACGTTAGATTATCACCTTCCGCTTCTTGGAACGTCTCCGTGTCATCTGCGTCCTTCAAGTGCCAGTTAATGAATGTCTTCGCTTTATTACGGGATGCTTGGTAACTACGCCAGTTCAGGCACTCTGGGTGGAAACGTGTGAACCTCCATTCCATCATCTCGCTGATAAGCTTCTGTTTGCTATGTGCCTACGGAATCTGAGTCGTGGATGCACACACCCGGTTGGACAAATACTCTCAGACTACTGTCAGGTGAGTGATAAATCACGAACGTCCTTAGGGGTTGCCAGGAGGGGTATTTCACTCCTCTTAAAGGTGCCTCAATTGCGTCTTCTTGCTGTTTCCCATGTGTGCCACCATGTCCCTGGATTTGGTGTGCGTCCCTTGAAAAGACATTTGAACCTTGCTTCATTGTCTGCGATATCTTTTGTGAGGCGATCAGTGAAGGAGGCATTGGAGTGATGGTCCCGTCCCTCAAATTTTGTCTTCATCGTCGATTGAGTGCTGGAATTCGAGTATGGTGTATGAAATGGCAGCAATTTAAGTTGGCTTGGATGTAGCACTAAACCTGCGTCTGCCATTTTTCTCTGTCATCACTTGTCGAGCATAAGCATTGGAGACTCCCTTGTCTTCTCTGTATGTTGGAAATTGTAGAGTGGTAGTCAGTCTGCTTATGTTGCGCTTGTTTGGGTCAGAGGGCACAGAGGTTGCCTTGATAATGAGTGTGCTAATGCTCTTGCGAAGAAATCTGTATGCTACGAGACTGCTGAAGTGTCTTTGGTTCTCTCGGCAAGGACTCGCCATTCAGCACTGCGGCTCTTCACCCTTCGTAATTGGAATGATGAGTGGAGTCGCTCGGTGCCCGAACGTGCTCTTTCTGCTCACCCTGTATGAAGTTATCGCACTGTGCTTGATGACCTGCCGAATTGGATGTCAAGGCAACTTCGCCTTTGCACAGGTCATTCACTTCTGCCGGCGCACAGGCATAGAATGGGCTGGGTCGAGTCGGCTATTTGTCCTGTGTGTGGCGTCGCTGCGACTGTGGAGCATGTGCTTTTGCTGTGCACGCAGTATGACCTGCGACGTGCTACGATTGCCAGATGAATTTCTATGTATCCTACTCTTTGCGATCTTCTGTCCACCGTATCTACTGATCGCAGTGCTGTTTCCCGATTGCTTGCAGTTGCGTCCTTCTGTGCATCTTTTGGCATGCGGTTATGACTCGCCTTACCCTCTATGTCTGCCCCTCTGTGCTCAGCTAGTGTTTCAGGCTAACTTGGACTTGAGGAATACTGTGTATTTAGCAATTGATGTACACATCATGTTAGTATGTAACGATACGGTCTTGGTTGGTATAGAGTAAGTGTAGCATTGAGTTAGTTTTTGTAGCAGGGCATACAGCTTTGGGCCGTGACCCAGAATAAATTCTCATAATCCGCCTCTTGCGATTTGATCTTAGGTGGGGTGTGTGGCTTCGAGCCATGGCACCGTATAAAATCATAACAGATCATAGCGGCTCACGAAAAGCAGCATCGGGCCCGAAGTTAAGCAGCATTGGGCCCAATTGATACTTGGGTAGATGACCACCTGGCAATCTGTGTGCAGCAGACATACAGCCTTATGGCTTCGTCTGGCAGATGACCAGAAGTGGTTAATGCTCGCTAAAACCCTTTGGCTCATAAAAACAACAAATCTTTCATTGCAAGAAGAGTTGGAAAACAAAATGCAGATCGTGTACAGGCTCCAACCAAGTAGGAAGAACAGTAATTTTTTTTAAAGAAGTGTATTTTGGTAATGAGCCAAGTACGCTAGTTAATCTAGACACATGCTAATGTGTTGCTGGCAAGTAGATGATCAGCCCAGTAGAGGAGATTGATTGTGAATGAGTGAGCAATTCCAGCTGCATTGCGTAGATTAACATTAACTTCGGAAGGAGAAACTTAAGGGCAATGCGCTGATTGAGTCAGCAAACGAAAGAAAATCAGTGTTTGTTAACCAGTGTGCACCAAATTGGGATTGAAGAAATTTAAGCATGTGAAGCATGGACATAAAATAAAACAAACCGTGTCAATTCGGCTGATGTAACGGCTAATTGGACAATGGCAAATGTAAAAATATCAATGTGAAAATTTATGGACATAAAATTCCTCCAGAAAAAGAAAAGTGCAGATGAAAATAATATGGTGTGATCTTTTGTACATTCACAGTCCTATAAAAGTTGTGGAATCCACCCAAAACCAAAACTGGTACAAGAGAAGCCACCAAGTGCCCAAAAAGGGTCGGTCTTTGAAAATACACAGTGATATCATTCAACCAGGGAAAGGTCACCAAGGCTAATCCAACTAGCCACCTTCATCGCACCGAATAATACTTTGGACGTTAAATGACAACTTGAACATTACTACCGCGAGCAGCAATGTTCTTATTATCATTTAACTTTCGAACTATTAGTCAGTATATTAAGTTGGATAACAGGATTAACCTTGGCGGCCTTTCCCTGGTAGAATGATATCACTACTTTCAAAGGCCGCCCTTTTGGAAACCTGGCGGCTTCTCTTATACCAGTTTTGGTTTTGGTCTATACAACCGCAGTAATGTAGCGAGTTAACACAGCAGTTGCAGCATTTTGTTAGCGAGCACGAATCCATGTTTAGGTTAAGGTAGCTTGTTAAGTAGAGATTTAGTGTTGACCGCAAGGTTTCAGACCGCTTTGGCTCATTAAAAATCTATCAATCAATCCAAACTGGGTTATGTGCTCCACGACTCACAATATCAACAATGCTAACTCATAGAATGACAATGTTCCTTTCCCCGCGCCCAAGCATCTTCATATCTTGTTCGAGTGAGCTCCTCGCACAATGTAGGGACTGTGTCCACCGTGCGTCAAGTCGTGAGGTTCTGTAGACGGAAGGGGAAGGTTCGGGAGGACTTGAAGTCATGACAGCTTGTGGTGGGGTCGTTGGTATTGAAGGACTAGCATGGATGTTGATGGACTAACAGATCCTGTTGGTATTTGTGGCTGGTGGAGCTAGCCTGTCAGTGGACAGTGCAGGGTGATTTGTTTGTGCAGTATTGGCTGTTAGATTTAAGTTAGAGATGAGCGCATGATGTACAATTCTTAGGCTCCGGTAATAAATAAAATGCGAATGTAAAAATGTGAGCTCTAAACCGATCTTGTGTGCCTCGCCTCTTTGTTGTACCATTGTTACATGTCGCAGCATTGTAACATTTTGACCCATTGTTATAGCTTTAACTCTACTCCTCCTGCCCGACCGGTAGTCGTTAACGCTCGCTAAAACTCTTTGTTTGAAATTCTCCTGCAGCTCCTGGACCTTAGGCCTTCGTTGGGCAGATGACCGGAAGCGGTTAATGCTCGCTAAAACCCTTTAAACCCTTTGAACTCCGCCTCCTTAGGGTGGCCTCAGGACCTTACGGCTTCGTCGGGCAGATAACCGGAAGTGGTTAACGCTCGCTAAAACCCTTTAAACCCTTTGAACTCCGCCTCCTCAGGGAGGCCTTAGGACCTTAGGGCTTCGTCGGGCAGATGGCCAAATGCGGTTAATGCTCGCTACTAAACCCTTTTACCTCCTCCTTTTCCTGTCCATTTCCTGAAAATTTTCTGCCTGCTGGCTGTGCTAATGAACGCTAACAAGTCTGACGTAATGTTTTGAGTTTATTTCATCTAAAATAAAATCCCCAAGGGTGAAAGAACCCACCAAGTTTCAGCCAATCAAAGTAGTGATATCAGAGCCAAACTGGCTGCCACCAAGTTGCTGCATTAGTTGCGAAGCTAATCCACCGAGTATTAGATCAAAGGTTAAATCAAAAACCTGACCATTGTTACTATCGGTATGACGTAATTGTCGGTGGGATTACCTTGGCAACTAATGTAGCAACTTGGTAGCAGTCATTTTGGCTCTGATATCACTGCTTTCATTGGCTGAAACTTGGTGGCTTCTTTCACCTTATGGGTTTTGTTTTAGATATCACTTCTTTTGTAGTTTTTTTTTTTGGTGGCATCTTATTTTAGCTACTGCCCATTTATCTACTGTCTGACCAAGTTTGGTCGAAAAATATTGAATACGAACGGAGATATTAATTTTTTTTTTTAGTTTTGCTTCAGTAAGTACTTCAATCATATTACTAACAAAAACGTCAAGTGTCAAAGAGGGGTTATATGATTGAAGTTTCACTTTACTTGTTAAAATGTAGACGGATAAAATTTGGATAATTTTTAATGGAAATAATCAAATGTACAATTGAGAAAATTGTTTCTGTTTAAGTGCTGTTGTGCTTTACGTTTTAAATATATGATTGGTGAAGCACAACAGCACTTAAACAGATACAATTTTCTCAATTGTACATTTAATTATTTCAATTAAAAATTATCCAAATTTTATCCGTGTACATGTTAACAAGTAAAGTGAAACTTCAATTATATAACCCCCTTTTTTACGGCACACTTGACGTTTTTGTTAGTAATCCGTGTACCTTTTTTACGGCTATGGCGTCGTGCTACAAAGGTTTATGCATGCATTGTTTATGCATGTATTGTTGATGGTCACTTTGAAACAATTCAAATTACCTCTGAAAGCCTGCATTTACGAAATAAATACACTATTCTATCGTTTCTAGCTGCCAATTTCGAGGCCTCGAAATTAACAACGTAGCTTGGTTTTGTTTAAATCTTTATTCGTTTAGCTGAAATACGGATTCTTTCGAACATATTTATTACGGAGCCATGGCCCAAAGCCGTACGCCCCAACTACATTGTGTATACAATACGCACTGCTACTCTACACACACTGAGCCACACCACAGCACACTACACCGCACTACATCGTATCACACCATTGGTGCACTACATTTCAACTCTATTGCGGCATCTGCTGAGCAACTGCAACCCGCCCACCTTCTCTCTCCCATAAAGGGAAAGTTCCAGCGGGCTCCGAACTCTACACTCATTCACCATCACTGCACATTTTGGACTGCACATGATCAGGGAGGAAGCAGGAGAGCCCTCACGACACTAGACGACTAACTGCCTACACACTGATCTCAGAAGCTAAACAAAACTTAGCAATTGCATGCAACTTAACATACGGCTGCTTGCCACTCGTGAGTGACTAAGGAAAAACGGAAACAAGCCAACAGCGAAAAACATATACTAGAAATAACTATTTATTACTCGTGAGTGACAGCAGATCCCGAACTGTGGGAAAATCACGCACCCAGGGGGCCAACAACACACGCATCCTATCATATTTTCTGCAGTGGAAGAGAATGTGGGTTGGTGTCTCGTCCTCGCGACAGGTTGGTGTGCTAACCCAGCCGAACTTGAATTGATGCACATGCAGTAAGGTGTGCCCAACGCGAAGCCTGGACAGCACTTTGGCTTCACAGAAGGCCATCTTGTCCATATTGGACTTCACAGCACACGTTGGGTGCATCATATAAAAAGCCCTAGCCGCATCAGATGCCTCCCATTCTTTTTGCCATTCAGCAAGCGCCCATTGCTTAACAATGGGTCGCCGCATCCGCGCGGAAAGCACCGAAGTGACAAGCGGGCAAGTTTCGGCTGTCGCCTCAGGGGCCAGCCCATCAGCTAGGACATTGCCCGAATTACCGCAGTTTCCCTTCATCCACCTGAGCTCAATACTGCTGTTCCGAGACGCCATCCAGAGTTTCCACAATATCGTATACACCAATGGGTCACATGCCTCAAGATTCTCACATGTCACTTGTAAAAGCCTACAAGCAGCCATCGAATCCATGTTGAGCGCAAACGATGGCAGCTCTAATACAAGTGCAACATCAAGAGCCACAGAGACAGCCAGCAGCTCACAAAGGCAGCTCGACGTTACAGCAGTCACCCTGCGCCGAACAATTATCTTGTGTGATGGGATCGCCACACCCAGTCCTCCTGTCCCATCACTCGCACGAATGGAGGCATCACAGTAAATGGCACATCCAGAGCCATTCGGCCTGAAAACTTTAGCTACCTCAGGACACCAACTCCAGGGACTGAGTGACCATGCGTTAGCAACCGGTATGGCACTGTTCGAAACCTGTCGCAGTAACGACACTCCTGCACCCGCCTCACCAAGTATACTCCTAGCTTTCTCACTTAACTTCCCATAATCGTCTAGTATTCTGCCTACTGGATCGTTCTGGATTCTTTCTTACGAAAATTTATTTGGAGCCATGGCCCTCAGCCGTACGCCCCATCTAACAACTTACACTACACAATTTACACATCATACCCCACACTACCGTCACAATACACAATGCATCACACGAACTAATGAAGGCAACACAAAATTAACCGTACACAACCACTCTCAATCCATGTACCGTAACACAGCACCTCTCACCTTCTCTCCCCCATCAAGGGAGAGTTCCGGTGGGCACGGGCACACTAGCACAAACATCACCGCAGCATCGTAAACACTTGGGACCTTGTTGTGGCCACCTGCTTGAGACCCACCTTCTCTCCCCCATCTAGGGAGAGTTCCAGCGGGCACGAACATACTGCACTACTGCACCACAGACTATTGGGCTCCTGCCGTGGACCCTCGCCGCACATCTACCCTCTCTCATGTTGGACACACACACAACACAACACTGCACCGCACCGCACACAGCTCACTGGACTTGCACTCGCACGTGGACATGATCTCACCACTATGCACCTGTACTACATACAAATGTTCTCAGCCCTTCTTCTTCTCGCTGGGAAAGCCCTGGCAAACAACCCTTTTGTAGAGGGTAAAGGGAACAGGAATGTTCATACTACGCACTAATCTCCGCAACCCGGCAAAATTTCGCTATCATCTTCAGACGGGAAATTGGTCGGTCACCACCCGATGTTGATAGCAATTCCCGCGCTGTGAGCATAATTCGCACCCAAGGAGCCAACAACATTCTCGCCGCAACATATCTCCTGCAATGGCAGAGGATGTGCTCAGGTGTCTCATCCACCTGACACATCGGGCACGCCGGCGTGTCAACCCATCCAAACCTAAATCTATGGGAACGAAGAAGCGTGTGTCCTACCCTAAGTCTAGACAGGACCTTTGCATCTTGGAACGACATCTTATCCAACCGTGACCTGACCATGCAAACCGGATGCAGCGCATAAAAACTTCTGGCAGCATTTGATGCATCCCATTCCCTCTGCCCCGCTGCAAGAGTCCACTGCTTTAGCAGCGGGCGCCGCATCTGCATCGACAGAATTGGGAGTACAGCTGTACACTCTCCATCAGCCGCGTCACGAGCCAGCCCGAACATGCTTGAACATTCCCGGGATTGTCACTGTGCCCCTTTGTCCATCTGAATGCAACACAACTGCAGCGTGTCGCCATCCAAAACTTCCACAGGACAGTGAAAATCAGAGGATCGGACACACTGAGCGTCTCGCATGACTTCCGCAATAGCCCGTAACTCGCCAATGAGTCGGTATAAAGAACAAACGATGGCAGCTGCAATTCCAGAGCCACATCAAGCGCCACTGAGATGGCAAGAAGCTCACAAAGTGTGCTTGATGTGACAGCAGTTACACAACGCTTCACCGTGACCTTAAGTGTCGGAATCGTCACACCAAGTCCCCCTCTCTGTTCAACCACATGATAGGAGGCATCGCAGAAAACATCACAGTCCGTGTACCCTTGCTCGAAAACCTGCTCAACATCAGAGCACCAACTCCAGGGGCTGAGCGCTCGCGGGCCAGCAACCAATGGAGCACTACCACACATGCAATGAAGCAGCGCTACTCCAGCACCCGCTTCTCCAAGAACGCCTCTAGCCTTCTCACTCAATCTCCCGTAATCATCCAAAATTCGGCCAACCGGATCATTACTGCCTCGGCTCAAGTTGCGCATACAGAGAGCAGCAAGAAGCTCTCGTGCTCTGTGCTCAATTTGTACCTCCCCACATTCAACCCATAAAGCTTGCACCGGGGTAGAGGCAATACACCCCGTAACCGCACGCAGGCACCCATTGACTACAACTTGGAGCATTTTCAAGTGCCTAGTCGAAGTTGCCAGGAACGGGAGATGATAATCCATTATTGATCGAACAAACGTCCTGTACGTTGCCAGTAGCACTCCTCGCGTAGCATTTTTTCCCCCACACAGCACCCTTAACACAGCCGCCCTCATTAAGAGCTTATTCTTCACCCTTGCCACATTAAGTGACCAATCGAGGGTCGCATCCAGTATCACACCGAGGTATTTCACACTTGGTCCTGGACAGATAACTTGGTCTCCTACTCTCAACCGTACCTGATCAAGGGTTACCTTGGCGTATCTGGCGAAGACAACCACTTCGGTTTTAGCTGGGGCTAACAGCAAGCCTCTTGCCCCAAGAAGGCGCTGCACACTCCCAAGGGTGGTTTGCGCTTGCTCCACAAGGAGACTAAGCACATCCCCCACAAACCAAACAGCAACATCATCAGCATAGCAAACAATGTTTGCCGCTAACCCTATTTCCAACAGTACTTCATTTATCGCAACCGCAAAAAGCGTTGGGCTTAGGCAACTGCCCTGTGGAAGCCCCCTACTGGTCGATGCTTCCGCCGACCAGCTCACGTTAACCCTGGTCACAAAGACGCGCTCGCCCAAGAGAGCTACAATCGTGTTTATAAGTCGCACACTCACACCCATTTTACAGAGGGAGGCCTTAACCCACGCAATGGAGACTAGGCTGCCTTGATGTCTAAAAAGACAGCCAAGACAACGTTTCCCTGCGCCCGTGCCTCCCTAATACTTGAAAGCAAAAACAAGACAGCATCTTGTGTGCTGCGACTCGGGCGATAGCCAAACTGAATACCAGCTAAACACTCATAATACTCCATATGCCAGCTGAGCCGTCTGATAACCATTCGTTCATAGATCTTTCGAATACATGACAGCAAAGCTATTGGCCGGTAATTCATTAATTCTGACCTGCTGCTACACGGAACCAGAATGGTAAATAACCAAGCTGGTGGTACAGAACCAGTCTCAAAAACTTGCTGGAATAATGCCAGGAGGGCTCTTTGGTCTGAGGCAGATCTGTGACTCAAGGCATCGTAGCCAACACCATCAATGCCCATTGCACTCAATGGCCTACAACATGCCAGTGATGCCCAGAATTCGGAGAATTCCCACTGCATGTCCCCTACAACAGTAACAGGACCCACACTAGGTGAAGATGGGGAAATACCCTCTGTAAGACTATACACACTTGCAAATCTCGCATTAAATGCATCTGCCATTTCTACTCCACGCAGCACCTCTCGGTTGCCGATAGTCGCCGATGCACTGTACACCCAAGACTGTACTGTTTTGCCCCCACATCGTCCTAACGACTTCCACGCTTGGAGAAGCGAACCTGCATTCGCCACTCTCTCGCACAAGCGCTCACTATACAAGGCTCTTTCTTCTCCCAATATAAAGTGCGATTCAACAGACACTCCACGATAAACAAACCATAGCTCTTCACTCGGTGCTCGCCTCCACCGCCGATAGGCCCTACGTCTATCCCTCACGGCAACTGTGCAACGATTCGTCCACCACTGCGGACGATTCGTGGTTCGCAAAGTGCCTCTCTGATTCCGCGACCCCCGTCTGCCAATCCAGTCGGTAAAAATGCCATTATCAACAACTGGTCGCTTCTGACCCCTCCCCAGCTCTGATGTAAGAATCCTCTGACCACTTGGACACAGTGCCACCGGGAAGTGGTCACTTCCACGTAAGTCATCTGAGACTTCTAGTGTGAACCTATCCGCTATGGAACGCGAGCACACAACAAATCTAACACAGATTCTTGGATGCCATCTAGCCGCCACCGTGTAAACGTTGGCGTACCGTCTTGCATGACCACCAAGTCTTGGCTATTAATCGCGTCAGCCAGCCTGCAGCCACGTGCATCAGTTCGCAGCGAGCCCCAGTCATAGTGATGGCTATTAAAATCCCCACCAACCACCACTGGGGGCGGAAATTGCGCAAACCACTGCACCCACTCATTCACCGACGGATGGCCCGTGATATGAACAAAAACAACTGTAACCCATTCACTACCCATATATACTTTAATTGCCACAGCATCAATGCCTGCAACTTGAAACCTAACTTGCATGACACAATAAGGAACAGTCCATCTTATAAAGACACCAACTTTAGAGCTGGACAACACGAAATCCGCCTCCCAGTTTGATGCGTCAAAACCCTGCATGTTGTTGACCTCCTGGATGCCTAGAATGTCAACCTGTTTTAGAAGAAGCTCCACCTCACCTAATTTACGCTGTATACCTCTAGCATTCCAAGATGCGATTTTAAAATATGCCAGTGGTGCGAATTTTGGTGGGGACTGCTCAAACCTAACCTAACCCACTCCCCCCACATCTCCTGTTCCCTCCAACCCACTACAACTTAGAATTATCTGGCTATCGTGAACTAATGATGCCACGGCCTCATCAGACAGTGTGCCCTCACTCACATTGGTCGCATATTCATGATCGTCCTCCGCTTGATTTTCATTTCCAATCTCTACTTCCACTGTGTCAATAACCATAATGTCTTCTTTAGCACAACTCTCTCCTCCATCCTCTTCTGCTGGGGTCGTGTTTCCATGACTACCTGCAACTTGCGTGAGCACTGGTGCCGTAGCTCCAGCTGCTTTTCTCCGTTTTCGCTTCCGTTTTGCAGGTGGAGTCAACCACGGCCCATCACTCTCTTGGCTTCGTTCTTCATGCAACTCCTGGTCCATACCCTGATGCACACTCCTGCTGATCGCAGAAATTCCGCTCTGTGCACTTGAATTTGGTCCGTGAAACTCAACACTTTCTAACGCCACGGAGAGACACGGGGCACTCGTGCTCATGATAGGCAGGCCCAGATTCACCTGACTACCACTGCGTAGCTGTTGTTGCTGCTGCGGCTGTTGCTGTTGCTGCTGCTGTTGCTGTTGCTGCTGTTGCTGTTGATTGTCGCGCGACCCTGCACCTATTTGCTGCCTCTTCGGGACCTCACGCTGAACATTTTGCGACATTCGACGCACTATCTCTTCTCTCGCCGCTGCCTGAAGGTGAGGACATAGATGCCTTGGGTCGCACCATACTTCGCAAATGTCGCACGCGCGGCTCGCGCACGCATGACGAAAATGTCCCCTCATCGAGCACCTCAAGCATTGAGGAGCGCGATCCTTCACTAAGACCAGTGTTTGTATACCTTTGATAGTGACTACATCTGGCACATCTTCAATTGTGACCCCATCTCGCAGACGCAGCGTCACAAGACGAGTCGTCGTTTCACATACAGATCTTCCGCGCACTGTTAGTTTCTCAAATTCATGTCTTTCCATTGTTGCAATCCGCGCAAATCCTACTGCTACCTCTTGTGCCGTTACGCCCCTTGGGAGCCAGAGGAGACGCGCTTGTATTGTGTGCTCGTGCAGATCAAAAAATTCTACAGAGTGCCCATTGATTGAGAGCTTGGCCTTCATCAATGTTTACTTGGCTGCCATGGTCCGCACTTCTACCTCAAAGACATGCCCAGCCCGAAGCGTTCCAGCTGCAACAATTTCTTCTACACCCACAATGTCCGCCACTGCCAGATAAACTTGGGTGGTAGAGTAAGGCCGCCCAGTCCATGCGCACACCATAACCACTGATCTCGGCATGCGGACATTGGTGAGACCTCCTCCATATAACCTCTTAAGGGCCTGCAAACTCCTGGATTGCCCTGGATCCACCACTTCCTCTTCAGCCCTCTCTTCATTTATTCCTCTCTCTTCACTGTCACCCCAAGCTGTCTGCCCTGTCACTGCTGCACTGAAGAGCTTTGCAGCCCGAACTGCTGCTTCCCTATCAGAAGGCCCATCTCGCTCCTTTCTTGCAGCCATCTCATCACCTCCGCCATCTTGTTTTCCTCTAACTCTCATTGTCGTGTCAACTCCAAAGTCTCTCACTCTTTTCTCACTGATCCCTCTTTTCCTTGCTTCAGCCATCACCTGCACAAACACCTCATCCGTAACGACTCCCAGATTAATGTCACTGTCAGTCAACACTTTCCTCTTCCATAACTCTTGGAGGAGCCCATCTACATCAGAAGCCATTGCAATAGCTTTCAATTTACCCATCAACCCATTCTTTCATTTTGCCCTTCAACAATAAACTTTTTAGCAAAGACATAAGGCGTGCACGAAGAATGGAGCTGGAGTTTCCTGAGTGGCATTGTTCCATAATTACAATGGTTAAAACAACGTTAAACAATCAAAATGATCGTTCAGGGACCTGTAACTCCGGAATGGATTGACCAATCGAAAAAGTGGTTCTTCTGAGGATCACGCCCAGGGAAATTTCTGGCTAAGATCGTGTTTCAGATTTTAGGTAGGTGCAGTAGTTTTCTTTGAAACTGTGTCACACAAGAAGAAGAAGAACAACAACAAGTGAACTGTTTTCAAATTTGCGTGTGGCTCCCTACTTTTACTCTTGCACGGAATTGCATAAAAGTTGGTATAAAGTTTGGAAAAGTTGCTATCCACTATCTGGCCAAGTTTGGTCGAAATATATTGAATAGAAACGAAGAAATTAATAGTTTTAGTATTGCTGGAAAGAGGACTTCAATCATATACATTCAAGCGTTTGCTGATTTGCATTCAACCATCAACAATAAGTAGCGTGGGCTGTGGATTTATTAAAAGCTTAGTGGCCCGAAGCCACGCCCCTTCCTACAAACAAGTAGCCCGTCCATTTTATCGACAATGATTTGTTGCCGATTATTTCTAGCACTCCGTTTGCATTGTTGCTCGTCAACACGGATCGCGGATGATCTCTCCAGGTCTTATCGAACACAGGATTGCCAAACCATTTGTGCTGTGGTGGGCCCCAATACAACGACTTGAAAGGCTGGTGTTCGTCGGTGGCAAGAGCAGGATGGGATTAAGCCTGGTTTAGTAGTGAGCGCGGGAGGGGTTTGTTCTCCATCCACCATTCTGTTACACAGCCGAGAGAGTTGGATGTGTTCCCACGGCGTGGCGTCTCCCGTCTTCGGGTCGACCACTCGGCTTTGCTAGGGTCGATGGCGGGGTGGTTGAATGGTGATGGGCAATACGAGTGTGGTGAGGGTCTTGAGACACTGGAGCACTTCTTGTTGCACTGCCCCCTCTATTCTGGCCTACGGGAACGCTTCTATTCGCCGAATTTGGACATGCTGGCTCTCCTGGGAGCGGACCCGCATACGGGAGCGCGTAATGATAGGCGGTTGCGAGCTGTGGTGGCTTTCTTGGAGGCAACAGTTCGGTTCAGGCCAGGTCAATGTTAGGGTTACTCTACGTCTGGTTGTCGTAAGTTTGCATTGTCGTTGTTGTTGCTGGTTTTTAATTAGAGATTCTCTGTAGCCAGATGGCCTGTGGAAGGCTACCGTCTTTGAAAATAAATAAATTAACTGAGGAAAAAACGGATTCGCCGTTTGGGAAAAAAAACATTAGAGCTCGTTTCCACATACTCACAGCCCTGAAGGTACACGAATAAAAACGGATTAGAGTTCACTCGAACGCAACGAACTATAATTTGAACTATAATTTGTGTTCATTTTGTGTATGCATTTTTATCTTTCAATTTTGTAGCGTTTTGCTGTTTATGGCGTCTATTTTGTGTGTCAATATTTTCCAATCAAATTTAGTATATAAGCTTTGTTTGACTTAGTGAACATTTATATCAACTTTGATTAATTTCCGATTTGTCACATCGGAGATCTGGACTTAAGATGTAATCACGATTTTCATTTTTGGCTTGGACTTGTTGTTCTTTGGACACATTTATGCAATGGTTTCTACAGACTAAGCCATTTGTCGTAGAGAGCGGGTTCTTAGCTCATAGCTCATTAGAAAGAGCTAGTTCCACAGACGTGCCCTTTATGGAAATAGAAATTTCATTTGGTCGTGCCATTTCTCCAATTGGTTGGTAAATTTTTCCAAAACAGATCTCAGCGGATTAAAATTGGCAACACTCTTTCTTTCTGCGTTCCTGTGCCCTGCAGTGTCCCCCAGGGCTCAGTGCTTGGGCCGCTACTGTTCGTAATCTACCTTAATGACCTCAACTTCGCGAATGACCATACGTTTGGGCATAAATTTGCTGACGATGTTAAGGCTGGAATCGAAAACATCTTTCGGACATTCTCTCCACAACTTGATGTAGAAATTCGGGAGGTGGTCAATTGGACGCATGCCTAGCAACTACCTCTCTTAATCGCTAAATGCTTTACTTTCCATGTTGGATCCCAGAACAGTTGCCCGCCCTACTTTCTTGAGAAATCCGCGCTTCCTTCTGTATAAATAAACACAGATGCAAACCTATTTACATTGCCTTTTGGACTTACGTTGCCTTTTGAGCGGGGAATCGAATCCACGATCTTTTAAACCAAAGGCCGAGGTCCCACTGCTGAGCCATACTGACACGGCCTTCCTTCTGTTTCCGGGAGAAGGATCTTGGGATATTGTTTACCGACGATTTTAAGACCTCATTACACCGTCAAAATATAAGTTCGTTGGTTTTCCAGAATTCTGCAATTGTAAACAAATGTTTCTTATCCGGTAACAACCTTATAAAAGTTTAGGTGTTCTTTGTTGAATGCTCCTCAAGTATGCAATCCAAGTTTGGTCCCCCAATTTTCTACGAAAGATTGATTTAATCGAATTTATGCAACGAAAGTTTACAAAGCGCCTACATGGCATGCGTGACTTTACCTTTTTTTGCTTGTCATAGCAGCATTGGACTCCCGTTTTGGGGTAAAGGTATATGACGATGATTGGGAACTCGTTGACCGTTTGGTACCGTTTCGATTTCATGTGCAGTTTGCCTGGCGTGTCTTCTAGCACGGTGCCAAAAAAAAGACTCCCGTGAACACGAAAGAGGATGTTTTTTTTTTTTGAAAAAAAAACATGAATTCGTTAATTTTCCGATTAGTTGCCACCTTTTAGTGACGCTAAAAGTTCGTGTAGAAAGTAGTGTCCCCTACACTTCCCGAAGAACCCCGCACATTTTCGGATGGACAGGAAGCGCCAGTAAGCTTATTTCCAGTTTCGTAGGGTCTAACGTCAGCATCAATAATATGTATTTTACCATACATCATTTCTGTTTACGTATACACAGTTTGATGGCAA
This sequence comes from Lithobius niger, assembly GCA_023313725.1. Lineage (NCBI taxonomy): Eukaryota > Metazoa > Arthropoda > Chilopoda > Lithobiomorpha > Lithobiidae > Lithobius > Lithobius niger. The sequence goes on along the minus strand of JAHWFP010122921.1, from coordinate 67,484 downwards.
TCGCACATCACACCAATCGCACACCACCCCCTTACCGAGGTTTTCACGCAATTTGTGCAACGACTAATACTGCAAACACTGCAACACTGCAACACTGCAAACAGCCTGGGACCAAGCCACGGTACATGGGGAGAAGAATAACTGCAGACCACGTACCAAACCCTCACGAAGTACGTGAAGGAGCGATGTAGCGGCACGTTGTTTTATATTTTCTCAATTTTTTTCACTCTCAATAAATGCATTATTTGTCTGCTTACTAAATTTTACTCTTAATTTCTGGTCTTGAAGGGCATGTTCTCCACCGCCCAAGAGCCAAACTTATAGACCTTAAACCATTTCATCATGACCTTACATTATTTACTACAGCCATTTCTCATTTCCATAGACATTTACCATAAATCAATACTGCAAACCACTGACCATTTACCATGGCCCATTTGCCAACAACCATTTACCATGGACCGTTTGCCATGGACCACTTACCATCTATCATTCACCATAGACCATTTACCATCGACTGTTTACCGTAGATTGTTGTCCATTTGCCATCGACCATTGCCTTTTACCGTCGGCCATTTACCATCAACCGTTTACCATAGACCATTATTTTGCCATAAACCATTGATCGTTTGCCATCGACAATTCACCATTTACGTAGAACATTTTTCATAAACCTTACTCAACAGATTACATCCCATAAACAATAGACCATGTACATCATTAAAAACGTACGATGTGGGTGCGTGCCTGTGTGCGTGTATACATCCACTCCTATTGAACCGATCACCTACAAAGATGAGAGTATCTCAAAATGAAAGATAATTAAGTTGCGCTTCCTTCCGTTAGGCGTATTTTCATCGCTGTAAATCTATATAACTAAGGTCGTAGTTTTTTTGTTTGTTTCTTTGTTTGTCCGCAGTACAATCTCGATAATGTGCCTGTGTGTTTGTACGTCTACTCCTTTGGAACCAAAGCACCTACGAAGATGGGAGTTGGAACAAACGAAAGATAATTAAATTGAGGCCTATGTTAGGCCTCATGTTAGGCCTATTTTCATCGCTGTAACTTGATATTATCACCCTCAAAAACGCGAAAAACCTTGAAAAAATAATGTCAAAATTTTTTTTTTTAAATCCTCTTGATGTTTGTTCATGACGTCATAGTTTGTTCATGAAAACCTCCTCGAGCGAAGCGAAATGATCTGGAGAAGGATGCACGGAAAAATAATCTAAAAGGACGACGCAACACACCACATATAGATCTTAAAATTGGTTTTGTATTAACTGACTTGATGCATGGAAACCTGGTTTTAAAAGGGAACCAAACATTCGTGTTTCTGAAGCACGGTGGTCCGTGGATTTGGTTTGAGCGAGCAGAGCGAGCAATTTCCACGTAAAGTAAACCTTTTCAATGCGTGTCTCGCTTTGCTCTCTCTCAATCTTTCATCTTTCACCTTCATAGGGGATTACTTCTGGAGGAGAAGACGTACAAATGTGCAAACAAACAAATCGCATGTTTTGAATGATCTAGATGAAATGCAGGCGCGCTTAGGAATGTGACGGACGAACTGTGAGCAATAATTACATTTAGTTTGCGTGAAATAATCAGCACATGATTTTGTGATGCTCTTGGAATCAAAGAAATTACTGGAAGCATGGATCGACGCGCACGTATAGCTCGCGGATGACCAGACTGTTGGAATGATCTACGGCTATCATTTGTTTATGCAGTGAAGCCTTACGAAAAACGCGTATGCACTCTGACCATTTGCTTGATCGTTTAAGACGCGGAATGTCTGTCATCAGCACAAGAGTTACAGCATGAAAGCTTGTCGAGCGCAGCGAGACGACGCTAAATGAGCGAGCGAAGCGAACGACTCCGCTAGTGCTCTATATACGAGCTATATACGGGGGGGGGGGGGGGGTTGGCTGCTTTAGTTTAACACCTGCTCGTGACGTAAAAGTTCGATCAGGCAAACTAATCAGAAAGAAAGTTCGCCTGAACAAACTTTGACCTTCAAAAGTAATCTTTCTATTCTGTACAATTATCTCTAGCAATCATCATAATTAGGCCTAACCCTCTGAATTGTACAAAAATAATTACTACCAATTCAAAATACTTTTTACAATCATCGGTAGATGTATGATGTCATAGTTTGTTTATGCTTTTTTCTTATACAGTTAAAGATTAGCTGGCCACGCAAAGACTTTTTTGTGAAATAGATGTTAGCTCCTGGAGTGGATAATAAAGCATAACATTTTGCTGCACTAACATACAGTTCTTAAAAGATGCATGCAACCGGTATGAAATCCGTGAAGACGCATAAGGCTGACGTAGTGTTTTGAGTTTGTCTTGCCATTGATCTTATTTAGGCCTGTATATCATCATATGAATTCTTGCAGGACAAATGTACACGCAGGCATTGTCTGGTTGGCACACATTAGGTTGGCAGCTGTAATTTCCACTCGCCGAGTTGCTCACGTAGGCCGACCTGTAAACGAACCCGAATTCTATAAGATTCTCGTGAATTTTATATCAGTTCAATTTTTGATGTCAGATTTTTGTCAAACGCACCTGAAATAAAATTTACGATTCCAAAGTGCGAAAGTTCTTACCCAGCACAGCAACAATCTCTTAATGCAATGTCAAGGGGGATAGAGGAGAAACACCTAGCTTTTATCACAGCAAGGGTTCCGAGTTGTCCATACCAGTCTTAAAGTGGTAAAGAAGCTGCTATTTGTGTTTGAATACGACGCTTTAACACGACGAATTAACGCGATTGTGCTTTGCTCAAAGTCAAATCGAGTCATCCACAGCTCCTTAAAATCTAGATACGTTTGTTTAGTTATGATCCGACGAAATCGGAGTAAAAGGGTGGGTGGTTTGAAAGTCAAAATTTAGGTATTTAATCAGCTGACCTCTAACGAGGTCTTTCATCACAAAACTGCCAGCTTTTTACCTTGACTTGCTTTGCCTGACGTCACGTAATAACAGACTACAATGCGTGCCGCAAACGAACCTCGCGATCAGGTCTTCGTAGTAGAACCATGGTAGATCGCTTCTCAAGTGTTAAGTGTTGTTCGTCAAGCAAAAGTAATTTTATATCATCATTTTTGACGATGACACACAAAAAAAGAGTAAAAAAAATCACACGAATAAATAGAAAATACGTGTTCCAAAATCTCTAATTAAATTGGAATTGTACCTACGTTGTAAAAACCAGACCGCGCTACTTAGCAACCCACTAATTGTGTTTAACTTGACGTAGGTTAGGTTCGTTGAGTGAAGTTGATTGCTATAGATCTCTTTAGGAATTGAGTGAAATCGAATTTAACGAGTTCTGGCTTTTTTTAGTGCATAAATCTGGGTTGCTTCGGGAGACACGTAGCGAGGTTTGGTTTTCTATAGTTTTATATATATATATAAGTAAGGCCAACCGTTTTCGTTTCCGTTTCCGTTTAGGTTTTAGACGCCTGGAAGGGTAGAAAAATACTAAAAAACAAGATTTGTATTAAACAACTAGGAATACAATTTAAACAATGAAAAGCTGCATTACTTTATTTTGCTTCTCCCGTATGTATGTATCGACTATACTATTAATAGTAAATAACACTTGTAATAATTTGCCCCAACACTAAAATGCAGACAGTACTACTGTAACAAAAAATCACCACATGACCCTGCAGTATTATGACTTTAATATAGACTTTAACTTAACTTCGTGTGATTATTTCATCGTTTAAGACGTACCAAGTAACAAGCACAAATAAATTTAAATAATTAACATTACATGCCCTTAGTGCAGTACAATGTTCCCCCTTCCTCAAATTTACTGTTCAGTTTACTGCAAAAAAGCTGTGCATGGATTTAACAAATGTAAAAGCCAGTAACAAAAACGGTATCAGCGTCAAACAAAAACTCCTAACTGGTCGCTTCTTACATTATCTCCCACAAGTTTCTGGTTGAGTTGCTATATTGTAGCAACAAAAGTTACGAGACGGTTCATTAATTTTTGTTATATAACGTGCAATATACTTTTCATTTTCAGTACACCACACATTCAGACTTTTTACTAGTATCACGTTGGTATGTCTGATTTTCCAAATGCGTACTTCAATCGCATATTTCTACCCTCCCTCAGTATTACTCAATACGACACGTCAAATTACTGATGCAATTAGCGAATCCTTGTTTTAGTTCTTAAAGAGTGGTGTGCTACATCGGAGAAGCTTTTTGGAAGCAGGTGGCTTATTTTATTCTTTTTATTTTTGCTACGTCGCTTACAGTCCATTAAACACGCTTGATGTGACCCTATAAAAGCCTGAAGACAGAGGGGCATTATATTTAGCAATCTATACTGGAAATATTTCCTATTATTTGTGTTCAAATCTAAAAGAATTAGTATTAAAAAACGCTTAAGCGTATAAAATACAGATGTAAGCCTTAAAAAACTTAAAGCCCTAACGGAACAGATATTAGACAAAGACATGTAAGCCATCAGCGTCGCACTAATACGTGTAAAAGAATCTCCAGC
>JAHWFP010122921.1:22682-32950 GCA_023313725.1 Lithobius niger | reverse complement strand
AAGTTAGGGTGGGCGGATGGCTACGGGCCACAGCCCCGAATAAAGATTTTTCTATTTCCCCGTAACTCCGGAACGAATTGAAATTTCTATTTCTGTAAAGGGCACATCTCCGGAAGTAGATTTTTCAAATGAGCTAAGAACCAGCTTACGACAAATGCTTTAGTCTGCAGTGACCATTGCATAAACATGTCTCAAGTCCATTGTATAAGACAAAAATGAAACTCACGATCTCAGCTAAAGTTCACATCTCCAATGTGACAAATCAAAAATTAATAAAAGTTGGTACAAGTGTTGGCCAAGTCCAACAAAGCTCACATATCAAATTTCAGAGGAAAATGTTAAATGACGGCGGAGAAATTAAGCTTCGAAATTTCAGCTATAACATGGAAGACTGAGGTCAACCCCGGCTTTACTAATAATTCATATATTTTTTTCAGAGTTCGTACAACAGAGACGAAACCATTTACAAGGCCTTTTCAAAGCTTTTCAGGCCAGCTTGTAGCCAATTTCAAGGCCGTTTTGCACTCCAAATTGTTAAAAATTACCTTAAAATAAATTCAATTTTTTTTGCTAGCCTATACTCTATAATTGAATAAACATTCATTTAAAAGTGATTTATTTTGCCCCCCTCGCGGGACAAGTTGCCTTTCCAATACCGCACTTATACGCGAATATTAACGAAGGCACGTCGTATCACTAACAGAAGATAAGCATTATGGCACGTTTACGCAACGACTCGCCTTTGCATTCTCGCAGCTAGAAGCTAGAAATCACCTGAAATTCCAACATGGCGGCGGTTTTAGCTATGTCGACTCGCAATGAAAACACTGAATAATGCGAGTCGGAAGCGACTGGGAAAATTTCATCAGGAGGAATTCTTTATCTTATTGTCACGGATTATATTGTCACAACTTTGCCATTGAGATTAAATTCTAGCTGCGAGAATGCAAAGGCGAGTCGTTGCGTAAACCCGCCTTTAAGGCTGATGAACTATTTTTTTTATTATGAATTTAAGCGCATAAATTGACTGTATTTCATCAAACATAATACCCTAACAAAATTCAAGGCCATTTCAAGGCTCTTACAAAAAAAATGCCAATTTTCAAGGCTTTTCAAGCCTTGAAGTTTTGGTTTTGAAATTTAAGGCTTTTCAAGAAATTCAAGGCCGTATACGAGCCCTGTTTTTTTGTATAAAGGCCTCATCCGACCATCTTTTCAAACCTTGGCGATGGCTCGAGCTACATTGCCCAATATTCAGTGGCGTAACTACTGTGCTTCTGGGGTTGACAAGTCAACGGACCTCATGACCTATAGAGCGTCCACCCACCACGCTTTTGAAAAAAAAACATTACAATGCTAGAATACACTAGAATAAAACTTTCAAAGAAGCAAATATTTCTTCCTGTGCTGTGTAGCCTTAACCTCTTGGTGTGATGCTGGGCCCGTACTTTCATGCATGTGATGCTCAACAGTGAATAGCGAATTTTGTTATGTTTGGATTCTTTGCAGCGGCACACCTAAGTGGGGGAGTAGGCAACACCCCAACCCCCAAGAACCGAAGTTGACAGTAACAATTTTGCAAAAGTTTAACTGCCACATAAATATTCTAAAAGCTTGGTTTTTTTTAACGTTTCAAAGGTGCTAAAATTGCTGAAAATTTGTTGTCTTGCTAGATTCCGAGGGACTGAAAGCCCCCCTCCCCTTCCCTTGACCCCTTACCTACTTTTTTCGTTCCTCACAAAAAATGTTGGGTGCACCACCGATGCTTTTTATTTGCTGTTTTTTGAATGGGGCTCCTGGATTATTAGTCACCGGGCTCCTGAAATCTTAGTTACGCCACTGTTTATATTCCAGTATTGTTGTATACTGTCTCATACGTTTAGCCCACGAATGAGGCTGTTCTGGGGACCGGTCATGGGTTAGCACAGAGTTGCTGTCATTGGGCGCCTATAAATACAATATTGTCCTCTGCCAAGTTTCTGGTGGTAGCTAAAAGATGACGATCTGCCTGCATACCTGAGATAACTATTTTGTTGTTGTTAATCACCAGATAGACTTTTCCAAGCTTATAAGTAATATTACATCCTCACGTTCCTGAATTAAAATATCATCACGTAATCTAACCATCTTTGTTAAGATGGAGATTGGCTGCGGTAACGACGTCATGTGCCGGGGAACGCCTGTGAGCTGCGATTGGCGCCGAAATGGTTGCTTCTCGACCCCTTTCAGACAAAAGCTAACAAGGCCTGAGCCAACTTTCAGATCGAAAGGAAAACGGATAGGTTTTACACATGCTGCGTTGACTTGTAGGCATAGCAGCAGCCTCAATCGCAGTGCAGTGATCCGGGTTGCCACTGCGCCACTCATTAGAGAGATGTTAAACAAAACCCAAAAGCACATCCTACAAAAATTAAAAAACCCCATACAGGAGAAGAGCGCCCAATTGACGCACAATGTCTCGTCGAAGATTGCGCAGGTGATGAATCCCATCAATAAGATGGCAACAATCAACCGGCAAGTAACGGACCGGAAGTGGCTGGCGACTCCAATGACATTCAGCAGAGACCACACCCCTCAACAGGAAGCAATGAGTAATTTTGGTACGACCAATACATAAATGGGCCAACATGACCTCTTCCCGGCGACTGCGGTGAGTGCCCTTCCTAGACAGTGACTTTAATAGCCCGCAACTTAATGCCGACTTGTTTAGAGTCAAGTTGGGTTAAAATGGGTCAGTGGTTCATGGATTAAAAAATAAATTTGCTGCATGGGTGGTTAAAAGGATACTAGTCTCTTACTATTGCCATTTCCTAGTACATCACGATGCCGAGTGAGTCCACTTCAACTTTGAGTTCAAGATAAGTATAAGCATACTCAAGATTTATGAAGAAAATGGTGGAGGGGAGTAAAACGATTTGGGACATTCAACGTTTTTCCTATGCTTACAATTTTCTTTTTTTTATATAATAAATTAAAAGCAATTAAACAAACACAAATTGGGGTGAATTATTCTAATAGAAAAAAATAGACACCAAAAAAGATAATACAGAATACAAAGTTTATTTCTAGCTACAGCTGAGTACATAATTAAAAAAAATAACCGCAACTTCAGCTCACTCGAACCACGGAATTGTAATTTGATATGCAACAATTAAGCCATGAAGCAAATAAAGAAATCAGTGACAAATTACATCACAAAACTTGATTCACATTTTAACAAAATAATACGAAAATGGCATCATTTTCTACTGAAGCAACCGCAAATACATTCAAGCTAGTTAACTGAACTACCAACACATATGTTTTTTTGGCTGTAGTTTTTAGGAGTGTTGCGTTTTGTTTTTGTTGTGTGTATGTTGTGTGTATGTGTGTTGTGTTGTGTGTATGTTGTGTTTATTCTGTGTTGTGTGTGTCTGTGTTTGTGCTCAATCTGTAATTTTTTTATTTGTCTGTTTTCGTTTTATATTTTAAGTATGTTTCGTGTGAGTGGTGTGTGCATTTACAGGTAGTTAAGGTAGTTAAGGGAGTTAAAGGGCTTTCAAATTATAGTTCGTTGCGTTCGCTGCATTCTTTTTTATTTGTGCTCCGTGTTGTGAGTTCCGTGGGGATACGAGATCTAATGCTTTTTTCTGTTCAGTTAATTTTTTTTATTGTATTGCTGCTGTCTGGCCCATCATGTGTACGGTATGTCCATTGACCACCCAATGTTGCATGCGAAAAAATAGGACATTAGAAATTTGTATTTACGTCCAAGTTCCGCCGATGCTTTGTCCCATGTATTTTATTTGATGGCAACACACTAGCGTATGTCTAGATTTAGGATGTGTCATCTCGATGTGCAGTTGATTTTGCATTGTTGCAGGCAAATGTAGTATTTTCTGGAAACCATCGCAGAAACAATTCAACTGGCTTCCCGAAGCCAGCATGGAAGAACTAATTAAGTCATTCAGTCATGTTGGCCGCCCAATTTTGAGGTCATAATTAAGGACTTCGCAACTTACGGTTTAAAAATGGAAGATTTAAGCAAAACCAAGACCATTTCATTTTAGTTCTCAACAACGAGTTAGCGGATTAAAGGGATAATCAAGAGCTTAAGCGTTCCGAGGCCATGCGCCCTACTACAAACGGGATAACGGATTAACGGATTTATGAAAGCACACAAAAGGCCCGAAGCCATGTGAGCTAACAGAAATAAACAAACTTAAAAATCTAACCACACGCTTGTCAGCGCTTAAATGTTGTCAGATGGTAGCTCACTAGCAGACTGTGTTTTTTTTTAAACTGTAATAAGTTTATACCTGATTTCAACATACTGGTGTAAATTCCCCACGCGGTAGAAATAGTTACAAATCGTTGGAATCATGTATCTTGGGTCCAGTAAGGAAGAAAACATCAACATTAAAGTGTGGGAACGTTTTCTTTGTAACTAATCCGATGGCTCCCATGTTAATTCTCATAAGGTATAGAGACATCAGTACAGCTAACTAGGGAAAGTTGCCAAATCTAAATTTTCTATGGACAGATAAAGCATCGTAGACAGGAAGTGTCTTTTTCTAAAACGTGGGTTGAAGCTGGAAGCACGTAGTCCTGAAGTGGCGCGTGAATGCAATGTTATTGTCGTAACATTGTTTGTATTGCCAACATGCTTAAATGTTATTCACGCATCTTTTTTATTACTTAATTGTCAGAAAACAATGTCGACGTTAGATTATCACCTTCCATTTCTTGGAACGTCTTCGTGCCATCTGTGTTCTCTTCAAGTGCCAGTTAAATGAATGTCTTTGCTTTATTACGGGATGCTTGGTAACAGTTCAGGCACACTGGGTGGAAACGTGTGAGCCTCCATTACATCATCTCGCTGATAAGCTTCTGCTTGCTATGTGCCTACGGAATCTGAGCCATGGATGCACACACCCGGTTGGACAAATACTCTCAGACTACTGTCAGGTGAGTGATAAATCCCGAACGTCCTTAGGGATTGCCAGGAGGGGTATTTCACTCCTCTTAAAGGTGCCTCAGTTGCGTCTTCTTGCTGTTTCCCATGTGTGCCACCATGTCCCTGGATTTGGTGTGCGTCCCTGAAAAGACATTTGAACCTTGCTTCACTGTCTGCGATATCTTTTGTGACGCGACCAGTGAAGGAGGGATTGTAATGATGGTCCCGTGCCTCAAATTTTGTCTTCGTCGTCGATTGAGTGCTGGAAATTCGAGTATGGTGTATGAATGGCAGCAATTTAAGTTGGCTTGGATGTAGCACTAGACCTGCGTCTGCCATTTTTCTTTGTCATCACTTGTCGAGCATAAGCATTGGAGACTCCCTTGTCTTCTCTGTATGTTGGAAATTGTGGAGTGGTAGTCAGTCTGCTTATGTTGCGCTTGTTTGGGTCAGAGGGCACAGAGGTTGCCTTGATAATGAGTGTGCTGATGCTCTTGCGAAGGAATCTGTATGCTACGAGACTGCTGTGTCTTTGGTTCTCTCGGCAAGGACTCGCCATTCAGCACTGCGGCTCTTGACCCTTCGTAATTGGAATGATGAGTGGAGTCGCTCGGTTTCCGAACGTGCTCTTTCTGCTCACCCTGTATGAAGTTATCGCACTGTGCTTGATGACCTGCCGAATTGGATGTCAAGGCAACTTTGCCTTTGCACAGGTCATTCACTTCTGCCGGCGCACAGGCATAGAATGGGCTGGGTCGAGTCGGCTGTTTGTCCTGTGTGTGGTGTCGCTGCGACTGTGGAGCATGTGCTTTTGCTGTGCACGCAGTATGACCTGCGACGTGCTACGATTGCCAGATGGATTTCTATGTATCCCACTCTTTGCGATCTTCTGTCCACCATATCGACTGATCGCAGTATTGTTTCCCGATTGCTTGCAGTTGCGTCCTTCTGTGCATCTTCTAGCATGCGGTTATGACTCGCCTTACCCTCTATGTCTGCCCCTCTGTGCTCAGCTAGTGTTTCAGGCTAACTTGGACTTGAGGAATACTGTGTATGTAGCAATTGATGTACACATCATGTTAGTATGTAACGATCCGGTCTTGGTTGGTATAGAGTAAGTGTAGCATTGAGTTAGTTTTTGCAGCAGGGCATACAGCTTTGGGCCGTGACCCGGAATAAATTCTCATAATCCGCCTCTTGCGATTTGACCTCAGGTGGGGTGTGTGGCTTCGAGCCATGGCACCAAAATAAAATCGTAACAGATCATAGCGGCTCACGAAAAGCAGCATCGGACCCGAAGTTAAGCAGCAATTGGGCCCAATTGATACTTGGGTAGATGACCACCTGGCAAACTGTGTGCAGCAGACATAGAGCCTTATGGCTTCATCTGGCAGATGACCAGAAGCGGTTAACGCTCGCTAAAACCCTTTGCCTCATAAAAACAACAAATCTTTCATTGCAAGAAGAGTTGGGAACAAAATGCAGATTGTGTACAGGCTCCAACCAAGTAGGAAGAACTGTAATTTTTTTTAAAGAAGTGTATTTTGGCAATGAGCCAAGTACGCTGGTTAATCTAGACACATGCTAATGTGTTGCTGCCAAGTAGATGATCAGCCCAGTAGAGGAGATTGATTGTGAACGAGTGAGCAATTCCAGCTGCATTGCGTAGATTAACATTAACTTCGGAAGGAGAAACTTAAGGGCAATGCGCTGATTGAGTCAGCAAACGAAAGAAAATCAGTGTTTGTTAACCAGTGTGCACCAAATTGGGATTGAAGAAATTGAAGCATGTGAAGCATGGACATACAATAAACCAAACCGTGTCAATTCGGCTGATGTAATGGGTAATTGGACAATGGCAAATGTAAAAATTATCAATGTGAAAATTTATGGACATAAAATTCCTCCAGAAAAAGAAAAGTGCAGATGAAAATAATATGGTGTGATCTTTTGTACATTCACAGTCCTATAAAAGTTGTGGAATCCACCCAAAACCAAAACTGGTACAAGAGAAGCCACCAAGTGCCCAAAAAGGGTCGGTCTTTGAAAATACATAGTGATATCATTCAACCAGAGAAAGGTCACCAAGGCTAATCCAACTAGCCAACTTAATCGCACCGAATAATACTTTGGACGTTAAATGACAACTTGAACATTACTACCGCGAGCAGCATTGTTCTATTTATCATTTAACTTTCGAACTATTAGTCAGTATATTAAGTTGGATAATAGGATTAACCTTGGCGGCCTTTCCCTGGTAGAATGATATCACTACTTTCAAAGGCCGCTCCTTTTTGGAAACCTGGCGGCTTCTCTTATACCAGTTTTGGTTTTGGTCTATACAACCGCAGTAATGTAGCGAGTTAATACAGCAGTTACAGCATTTAGTTAGCGAGCACGAATCCATGTTTAGGTTAAAGTAGCTTGTTAAGTAGAGATTTAGTGTTGACCGCAAGGTTTCAGACTGCTTTGGCTCATTAAAAATCTATCAATCAATCCAAACTGGGTTATGCGCTCCACGACCCACAATTTTAACAATGCTAACTCAAAGAAGATAGAATGACAATGTTCCTTTCCCCGCGCCCAAGCATCGTCATATCTTGTTCGAGTGAGCTCCTCGCACAATGCAGAGACTGTGTCCACCGTGCGTGAAATCGTCAGGTTCTGCAGACGGATGGTGAGGTTCGGGAGGAATTGAAGTCATGACAGCTAGTGATGGGGTCGTTGGTGTTGAAGGACTAGCATGGATGTTGATAGACTAACAGATCCTGTTGGTATTTGTGGCTGGTGGAGGTAGACTGTCAGTGGACAGTGCAGGGTGATTTGTTTGTGCAGTATTGGCTGTTAGGTGTAAGTTAGAGATGAGTGCATGATGTACAATATTTAGACTCCGGTAATAAATAAAATGTGAGCTCTAAACCGATGTTGTGTGCCTCGCCTCTTTGTTGTACCATTGTTACATGTCGCAGCATTGTAACATTTTGACCCATTGTTATAGCTTTAACCTGCTCGACCGGTAGCGGTTAACGCTCGCTAAAACTCTTTGTTTGAAATCCTCCTGCAGCACCTGGACCTTAGGCCTTCGTTGGGTAGATGACCGGAAGCGGTTAACACTCGCTAAAACCCTTTAAACCCTTTGAACTCCGCCTCCTTAGGGAGGCCCTTAGGACCTTAGGGCTTCGTAGGGCAGATGACCTGAAGCGGTTAACGCTCGCTAAAACCCTTTAAACCCTTTGAAGTCCGCCTCCTTAGGGTAGCCTTAGGACCTTAAGGATTCGTCGGGCAGATGCTCGCTACTAAACCTTTTGAACTCCTCCTTTTCCTGTCCATTTCCTGAAAATATAGTGCCTGCTGGCTGTGCTAATGAACGCTAACAAGTCTGGCGTATTGTTTTGAGTTTATTTTATCTAAAACAAAACCCACAAGGGTGAAAGAGCCCACCAAGTTTCAGCCAATCAAGGTAGTGATATCAGAGCCAAACTGGCTGTCACCAAGTTGCTACATTAGTTGCAGCGCTAATCTACCGAGTATTAGATCAAAGGATCAAAAACCTGACCACAACTACTATCGGTAGCAATGGTCAAGTTTTTGATTTAACGTATGAAGTAATAGTCGGTGGGATTAGTTTGGCAACTAATGCAGCAACTTGGTGGCAGCCATTTTGGCTCTGATATCACTACTTTCATTGGCTGAAACTTGGTGGCTTCTTTCACCCTTGTGGGTTTTGTTTTAGATATCACTTCTTTTGTAGTTTTTTTTGGTGGCATCTTATTTTAGCCACTGCCCAGTTATCTGCTGTCTGGCCAAGTTTGGTCGAAAAATATTTAATACGAACGGAGATATTAATTTTTTTTTTAGTTTTGCTGCAGTAAGTACAAATCAATCAATATATATATATAATATATATATCATATAAATCATATAAATTAAAGCGTTTGCTGATTTGCATTCAACCATCAACAATAAGTAGCGCGGGCTGCGTATTTATTAAAAGCTTAGTGGCCCGAAGCCATGCGCCTTACTACAAAGAAGTAGCGCGTCCATTTTATCGACAATGATGTGTTGCCGATTATTTCTAGCACTCCGTTTGCATTGTTACTCGTTAATACGGATCGCGGATGATCTCTCCAGGTCTTATCGAACACAGGATTGCCAACCCATTTGTGCAGTGGTGGGCCCCAACGACTTAAAAGGCTGGTGTTCGTAGGTGGCAAGAGCAGCATGGGAAGAAGTCTGGTTTAGTAGTGAGCGCGGAAGGGGTTTGTTCTCCATCCACCCTTTTGTTGCACAGCCGAGAGAGTTGGATGTGTTCCCACGGCGTGGCGCGGTGTTATTGTCCCGTCTTCGGGTCGACCACTCGGCTTTGCTAGGGTCGGTGGCGGGGTGGTTGAATGGTGATGGGCAATACGAGTGTGGTGAGGGTCTTGAGACACGGGAGCACTTCTTGTTGCACTGCCCCCTCTATTCTGGCCTCCGGGAACGCTTCTATTCGCCGAACTTGGACATGCTAAAACCTAAACCTAGCGACTGACCACCTTTGGAGCCGCGACACGCTTGTTCACCACCAAAACATACACGCGCAGCATGTAGTTATGTGCGGACGACCTGCGCAATAGCAAACATGGCGACCGCGTGTTCGCTCCACTCTTACCGCGTGCTCGCTACTCTTTTATCATCGCAAAGGCAAGCCCATGACCAGCGAAGAAAAGCAAATACTGTTGAGTGTTTACAGCAAGACTCGCTGTGAAAACCCCGGAATGTTAGTAAGATGTTAGTAAGATGTTCTAGCCAAGATGCAGAGCGGACAGGTGTTAAGGCAAGCAGTATTTTAAAAATCAACAACTAATTTCGGCAGTGGAGTGGAAAACAAAGCAGCCTGGAAATACCCGCCCCAATGCCAAAGGCAAGCGTACACGTCTGTTCGTTAATAATGGGTGTAGATTGTGTGCCATACGGTTGAAAGTTCACTCCTTCTTTAGTAACAACGAAGTACCCACAGCAAAAAAATTATGCGAGGGCATCAATGACGACGACTCCTTGTCGTACTTCACGCTGCGGACAATGCATCGCTTAATGCAGGCCACACAAAATCGAGGATGTGGTAATACAAAACGGCGAAATGACGACGCGATGCTTTTTTGAACGGCCTAACGACTGGATTTGAAACAACCGACCAGTATGGACGGCCGCATTAGCGGAATGGATAAGCTCAGCTGTGTACACATTCAAATGCTATTTGCTTCTTCTGTGGAACGGTCTTTTTAAAAGATGTAATGCTGAAAAAACGGCTCTTATCAGGGCCAGAAAAGAGAATTTATTCAAATGCTATTTG
>JAHWFP010122921.1:4436-22672 GCA_023313725.1 Lithobius niger | reverse complement strand
CGGCTCTTATCAGGGCCAGAAAAGAGAATTTATTCAAATGCTATTTGCTTCTTCTGTGGAACGGTCTTTTTAAAAGATGTAATGCTGAAAAACCGGCTCTTATCAGGGCCAGAAAAGAGAATTTATTCATCATGTTACTTACCCTTTTCCCCAAAATTTTATGAATAAAAGTTTGTTTCATATTCCTTTTATTTTTATACGCAGACCTGAAAGTACCAGAGGTTGGGGTGGTGTGTGGGGGGTGTTTTATTTAATGAATCAGAAAACACCAGAATTGAGAATTTTTCATCCTTCTCGCCTTCTTTTTCCCTTAATTTTATATGAATAAAGATTTGTTTTCCTTTTTTTTTAATTTTCAGGTCCGAAAGTGCCAGTGCTTGGCAGAGGGGGGGGGGGGGAGGAGGGCATTTTATTGAATGAATCCAAAAACATTAGAAATAAGGATATTTCATCCTTTTCCTTTCCTTTCTTTCCCCCCTAACTTTTATACATAAAAGTTTGTTATTATTTATGTATTTGCAGGCATGAAATAACCAAAGGATTTTTTTTCGGGGGGGGGGGGCCTATTTTTACTATTCATTAGAGGAACGACGAACTATTATAAACTGAAATTTAATCAAACATCATAAAAGACAATTTTTCATTCTCTTCCTTACCCTTTTTGTTTTTACCTGTGAATAAAATTTAACTTTTGACAAGAAATAGAAAAAACAAAATAGGGAAATAGGGAAGAGGGAGGGGGAAGGGAAGCCAGCCAGTAAATGCAGTAAAAATCATCATTTGCAACCAACTGATTTTCATCTTTACGAATGGCCGGTTATTGAATACATAAGATGATGTTGAACTTTAAACAATATTTTTAAAAAATCAATAAATTGTCATTTAACAAATAAAATAACTCATACTTTATTAATTAATAAGAAATCCAGTTTAGTTTTTTATCTAACCTGTGCTAAGGTCTCACTCATGCAACAGACTTAAGAGGTATAGTAATTACAGAACGAGGTTAATCAGTGCCTCTTTATGGCATCGATTGTCTTAAACAACCAGCAAATGCAGTAAAGTAGGGAAGCCTCATGCAGCTCCCGCGTAGGAATACTTTACAGAAACGGAGATTGGGCTCCAAGGTTGGTCAGTCGCTAGGATTAGCACTCCTGGGAGCGGACCCGCATACGGGAACGCGTAATGATAGGCGGTTGCGAGCTGTGGTGGCTTTCTTGGAGGCAACAGGTCGGTTCAGGCCAGGTCAATGTTAGTGTTACTCTGCGTCTGGTTGTGTTAAGTTTGAATTGTCGTTGTTGTTGCTGGTTTTTAATTAGAGACTCTCTGTAGGGCAGATGGCCTGTGGAAGGCTACCATCCTTGAAAATAAATAAATAAATAAATAGCGAGTAATGCTTATTTTGATCACCGGTGGCATTTTTCCAACATACGGAAAAATAGCATTACAAATGATTGCGATCTTTTTTAGTTAATGCCTCCCCAAACGTCAAACCACAAAAGGCACATATTGGAGTTAAAAGAGTGTTGAATACCAAATTTCATTCGTATCTGTCACTTAATTTATTTGATATGAGCGGAATTAGTAGCCAGTAGTCAGTAATCTGTAGTCAGTAATCTGTAGTCAGTAGTCAGTGGTCAGTAAATAGTAGTCAGCTAAAATCAACGATCTTCACGCACTTATGGCACTTGATTAAAATACAACTATTGTTTGTCAGGGCACAAAGACTGCCCATTTTCAACAATTTTCAAGCTGTTTCGCCGCATAGGTATTTATACACGCCATTATGAAATACGCTCAGTTCTGGTTTTTTTTAAAGTACCAAATCTAGTCAAAGGGTCAAAGGGTTTTAGCGAGCGTTAACCGTACCCGGTCATCTGCTCGATGAAGCCCTAAGGCCAAAGCTAGTGGCCAAGCAACAACAATGCAAGAATTAAACAATGACTTTCTTACAATGAAGCAACAATGAAGTGTGAAAATTATTGAACTTGGAGGGCGGACCACTAATGTGGTCCTTGATCTGAAACATAACCCAGTAAGGTGTAAGAACTCGCCAAGTTTCACCCAATCAAAGTAGTGATATCAGAACAAAAATGTCTGCCACCATGTTGCTACATGGTGTACCAACCCTAACCGAAAAGTGTTCCCTTTACAAAGTAGTGATATCGACCCTGCCAATGAACAACGACCAAGCTAATCCCACCGACTATCGAACCAATGGTTAAATGAAAAACCTGACCATTTCTACAATCCGTCAAGGTTTTCATGTTGGCGGGGGGGGGTTGGTATCACTATTTTCTAAGGGGAACAACTTGGTGGCGGCGTTTTTGTTCTGATATCACTAGTTTGATTGGGTGAAACTTGGCAGGTTTTTCACCCTTGTGGGTTTTGTTTCAGATATCACTTCTTTTGCAGTTTTTTGTCTGGTGGTATTTTAGAGTGCACAGTTAGCAGTGCAATTGGTTTTCTCTTCGTAGGTTGGGGGGGGGGGAGTAATGATGACATCAATACATTCTTTGGGGACCACTTTTCGATCAGTGCATAGGTTAGGTCAGTTAAACCGTGTAGAAAACTTGGTGGCAGCCATTTTTATTCTAATATCACTACTGTCACTGGCTGAAACTTGACGGGTTCTTTCACCCTTTTTTTTTCTGATATCGCTTCTTTTGGCTGTTTTTTTTTGTGTTGCAATTTATTTTTGCTTACTTAATTGCTTAGCTAAATTTTATTAATGCATATAGTTAGCGGTTTAATTAATTTTTAAAAATTGAGCTTGCGTTTTTATGCGTTTTTTTTTTTACTGCATTTTGATAATGAATTTCTGCTCAGTTGCCTGTGGTTTCGCTTTTTTTTTTATAATTAAAGGTACTTTTCAAATTTTCAAGTTTGCTACGTATTTTAATGCATCCGATTTTGCATTTTATTATTAAGGATCGGTGACTCTGCGGGGTTTTTACCATGTTTTTACCAATACAGCTCAAAGCCATGACCATCAACAATAAGTAGCGCGTCCATAGTATGGACAATGTCCATCGTATGACAAATGTTGCCGATCATTAAATTGTGGTTGTCAGTTTACATTGTTACTCGTTAACTAATAAAGAGTATCACTTATTTATGCTTTTCATAACCCTTTGAATAAAGAGTGATAATTATTTTGATCATAGGTGGCGTTTTCCCAACATACATGAAATAAAGCATTACAAATGATTGCAATCTTTTTAGTTAATGCCCCCCAAACGTTAAAAGAAAAAATACACATTGGAGTAAAAAGTGTCTTGAATGCCAAATTTCATTCGTATCTCTCGCATAAATTATTTTATACTAGCTTACGGCCTGTCTAAAGACGGGTAAATTTATTTTATAACATCGCTAAAATATATGACATGGCCCTTTTTTGTGGGTCTCAACTTACACCCCCCCCCCCCAGGCCCACTCTACGTTCTACCTGTGGAATTTAGTTTGCACGCCAACATTCCTCCTACCCACACACTAATTACTATATATTATATTCTGAAATTACTTGGCTCCTTTTTATTTTATTTTATTTTATTTTATTTTATTTATTTATTGGTCTTCAGTAACTATACAATAAAGATTTTTCGATGTACCTACTTCGACCATCGCTTCACCCTTTCCCCAGTACCGGTTCTCTTCCTGCTGCATCCTTTCTTTTCTCGATTTACTACGACGCACCTTTGCTACGACGTACTTCTACCCCAATTACGTTTCTATCCTTCCCTCCTCTCCCCCTAACGAAGCGTACACGGATTCTTCACCCTCTCTCGCTCCCCTATATCTGCGACACATTTTCGCCTTCATCTCTTCCCCAACGTGATTCATTTCTCGCATGGCATCCTGTGAGCCTTACGCGTTACAGTAGCCAGTATTAGTAAAGGTGGTAGCATTTATTGTAAGGCTTGACTTCGTTCTCCCGTGTTAAAGCCGATGTTTCGATGCTTAATTTCTCTGCCGTGTCAATATTTTCCAATCAAATTTAGTATATAAGCTTTGTTTGACTTAGTGAACATGTATATCAACTTTGATTAATTTCCGTTTTGTCACATCAGAGATCTGAACTTAAGATGTAATCGCTATTTTCATTTTTGGCTTGGACTTGTTGTTCTTTGGACACATTTATGCAATGGTTTCTACAGACTAAACCATTTGTCGTAGAAAGCGGGTGCTTAGCTCATTTTAAAGAGTTACTTCCGCAGATGTGCCCTTTATAGAAATAGAAATTTCATTTGGTCGTGCCATTTCTCCAATTGGTTGGTAATTTTTCCAAAACAGATCTCAGCGGATTAAAATTGGCAACACTCTTTCTTTCTGCGTTCCTGTTCCTGTGCCCTGCGGTGCCCCCCAGGGCTCAGTGCTTGGGCCGCTACTCTTCGTAATCTACCTTAATGACCTCAACTTCGCGAATGACCATACTTTTGGGTTTAAATTTGCTGACGACGTTAAGGCCGGAGTCGAAAACATCTTTCCCTCGTTTTCTCCACAACTAGATGTAGAAATTCGGGAGGTGGTCAATTGGACGCATGCCTGGCAACTACCTCTCTCAGTGGCTAAATGCTTTACTTTCAATGTTGGATCCAAGAACAGTTGTCCGCCCTACTTTCTTGAGAAATCCGCGCTTCCTTCTGTATAAATAAACACAGATGCAAACCTATTTACGTTACCTTTCGGACTTACATGTAAGACTGCCTGAGCGGGGAATCGAACCCACGACCTTTAAAACCAAAGGCCGCGGCAATTGTAAACAAATGTTTCTTATCCAGTAATAACCTTATAAAGGTTTAGGTGTTCAAGGTCTTTGTTGAATGCTCCTCGAGTATGCAATCCAAGTTTGGTCCACCAATCTTCTACGAAACATTGATTTAATCGAATCTGTGCAACGAAAGTTTAGAAAGTGCCTACATGGCATGCGTGACTTTACCTACCGTACTTGCTTTATAGTACTAGACTTCATCTCCTATTGCTTAGAAGAATCTTCTTTGACCTCCTTTTGACCCATGAAATGCTGCGGGGATTGATTGTAGCAAACCTCCCTTTTTTTGCTGCTCATAGCAGCATTGGACTCCCGTTTTGGGGTAAAGGTATATGACGATGATTGGGAACTCTTAGACCGTTTGGTACCGTTTCGATTTCATGTACAGTTTGCCTGGCGTGTCTTCTAGCACGGTGCCAAAAAAAGACTCCCGTGAACACGAAAGACGATGTTTTTTTGAAACAACATGAATTCGTTTATTTTCCGATTAGCTGCCACCTTTTAGTGACGCTAAAAGTTCGCGTAGAAAGTAGCGCCAGTAAGCTTATTTCCGGTTTAGTATGGTCTAACGTCAGCATCAACATTATGTATTTTACCCTACATCATTCCTGTTTACGTAAACACAGTTTGATGGTAATCGCACACCATACCAATCACACACCAACTTACTGATGTTTTCACGCAATTTGTGCAGTGACTAACAACACTGCAAGCAGCCTGGCACCAAGCCTCGGTACACGGGGAGAAGAATAACTGCAGACCACGTACCAAACCCGCACGAAGTACGTGAAAGAGCGATGTAGCGGCACGTATTTTTATATTTTTCTCATTTTTTTTTTCAATCTCAATAAATGCATTATTTGTCTGCTTACTAAATTTTACTCTTAATTTCTGTTTTTGCATGTTCTCCACCGCCCAAGATCCAAAGTTAAGAGTAAAATTTGGCAAAAGTAGACCGACTTTACTATAGACCTTAAACCATTTCATCATGCATCTTACATTATTTACTACAGGCATTTCTCATTTCCCATAGACATTTACCATAAATCAATACTGCAAACCACTGACCATTTACCACTGACCATGGACCATTTGCCAACAACCATTTACCATGAACCGCTTGCCATGGACCATTTTCTATCTATCATTCACGATAGACCATTAACCATCGACTGTTTACCGTAGATTTTTGACCATTTGCCATCGACCATCTAGACACACGCTAGTGTGTCGCCGCCAAGTAGACGTTTTATTGTTGTTGGAGCTTAATTGTCAGAGCGTAATTGTTAGAGTGTTATTGTTGTCAGATGGCGGCTCACTAGCAGACCGTGTCTTTTAACTGAAACCAACTTATACGTGATTTCAGCATACTGGTGTAAATTCCCCATGCGGTAGAAATCTTTGCAAATCGTTTGAATCAGGTGTCTTCGGTCCAGTAACAAAGAAAACGTCAACACGAAAATGTGGGAACGTGTCCTTCATGGAGAAAAAGTGTCCTAATAACGTTGATTTGTGTTACTGGTGACTAGTAACTAGTGACTAGTCCTCAGGCTCCCATGTTAATTCTCATAGGGTATAACGACACGTCTACAGCTCAGTAGGGAAGGTTGCCAGATCTAAATTTCGGCAAACAGGTAAAGCGTCATATGGGGAAGTGCCTTTTTCTAAAATGGGGGTTGCAGCTAGAAGCACGTGGCCCTGAAGTGGCTCGTAAGTGCAAAATTATTGTTGTAACCATTGTTTGTATTGTCATTCAACAGTAGATAATAACATGTTTAAGTGTTGCACGCTTATCGTTTCAGTACTTATATTGTCAGAATGCACTGTTTTTGCAAATAGGTGGTTCACTAAGAGACAGAATATCTTTATGTTTTATTGCAAAGGTTTGGCCTTTTTTTTTACGGTACACGAATCCAAACTGAATTATCTGCCCCACCACGATAAAAGGGACAATTTTTCTGGAAAGAAGATTAGGAAACAAAATGCACATCGTCAGCACAAGTGGGAACGTGTTCTTTATGGAGAAAAAGTCTCCGCAATAACGTGACGCGGCCTTGCAATTACCATACTGTTACGCTTGTTATTAATTTATTTGGAATGACAATAGCAAATGTGAAATTTATGAATGAGAACATTCATACAATAAAATACCTCCACACAAAAAAGGTAGGGGTGACAATTACACCGTGGGGGGATTTTTGGTCATTCACAGGCCTATGAAAGTCGTGATATCCACCCAAAACCAAAACTGGTAAGAGAAGCCGCCAAGTTTACAAAAAGGGTCGGCCTTTCAAAGTAGTGATATCATTCAACCAGGGAAAGGCCGCCAAGGTTAATCCTATTAGCCAAGTTAATCGCACCGAATAATACTTTGCAATCTTCTAGTTTTCATTTAACCTTCGAACTATTAGTAGGTGCGATTAACTTGGCTAATAGGATTAACCTTGGCGCCTTTCCCTGGTTGAATGATATCACTACTTTGAAAGGCCAACCCTTTTTGTAAACTTGGCGGCTTCTCTTACCAGTTTTGGTTTTGGGTGGATTGCCTTTTACCGTAGGCCATTTCATCAACCGTTTACCATAGACCATTTACCATCAACCGTTTACTATAGACCATTTACCATCAACCGTTTACTATAGACCATTTTTTTTACCATAAACCATCGATCGTTTGCCATCGACAATTCACCATTTACGTAGAACATTTTTCATATACCTTACATCCCATAAACAATACACCATGTACATCATTAAAAACGTACGATGTGGGTGCGTGCCTGTGTGCGTGTACGTCCACTCCTGTTGAACCGATCACCTACAAAGATGAGAGTGGCTCAAAATGAAAGATAATTAAGTTGCGCTTCCTTCCGTTAGGCCTATTTCCATCGCTGTAAATCTATATAACTAAGGTCGTAGTTTTTTTGTTTGCTTGTTTGTTTGTCCGAAGTGCAATCTCGATAATGTGTCTGTGTGTTTGAACGTCTACTCCTCTGGAATCAAAGCACCTACAAAGATGGGAGTAGGACCAAACGAAGGATAATTAAATTGAGCTCATGTTAGGCCTATTTTCATCGCTGTAACTTGATATGACCCTAAAAAACGCAAAAAAACCTGAAAAAATAATGTCAAAGTTTTTTTTTTAAATCCTCTTGATGTTTGTTCATGACGTCATAGTTTGTTCATGAAAACCTCCTCGAGCGAAGCGAAATGATCTGGAGAAGGATGCACGGAAAAAATAAGCTAAAAGACCGACGTAGTTTCCAACACACCACATATAGATCTTAAAATTGGTTTTGTATTAACTGACTTGATGCATGGAAAAATCAAAACAATAGATTTGGTTTTAAAACGGTGTCAAACATTCGTGTTTCTGAAGCACGGAAGTGCATGGATTGAACGAGCAAGGCGAGCGATTTCTACGTAAACTAAACCTTTTCAATGTGTGTTTCATTTTGGTCTCTCAATCTTTCATCTCTCACCTTCATAAGGGATTACTTCTGGAGGAGAAGACGTGCAAATGTACAAACAAACAAATCGTGTGTTTTGAATAATATAGGTGAAATGCAGGCGCGCTCAGGAATGCGATGGACGAACTGTGAGCAATAATTACATTTAGTTTGCGGCGAAATAATCAGCACATGATTTTGTGATGCTCTTGGAATCAAAGAAATTACTGGAAGCATGGATCGACGCGCACGTAGCTCGCGGATGGCCAGACTGTTGGAATGATTTATGATTATCATTTGTTTACGCAGTGAAGCCTTACGAAAAACGCGTACTGCACATTGACTATTTGCTTGATCGTTTTAGACGTTGAATGTCTGTCATCAGCACAAGTGTTACAGCATGAAAGCTTCTCGAGCGCAGCGAGACGACGCGAAATGAGCGAGCGAAGCGAACGACTCCGCTAGTGCTCTATATACGGGCCATATAGGGGGGGGGGGGGGGGCAGCTTTAGTCCAATTTATAACTCTCAAATAAGCATAAAACTGCCCTGAAACCTGCTCGTGACGTCAAAGTTCGATCAGGCAAACTAATCAGAAAGAAAGTTCGCCTGAACAAACTTTGACCTTCAAAAGTAATCTTTCTTTTCTGTGCAATTATCTCTAGCAATCATCATAATTAGGTCTAACCCTCTGAAGAGATTGTACAAAAATAATTACTAGCAACAGGGTTTGCTCGTTTCGAGATACTTTTTCAATCATCGGTAGATGTACGATGCCATAGTTTGTTTATGCTTTTTTCCTATAGTTAAACATTAGCAGGCCTCGCAAAGACTAATTTTTTTGAAATAGATGTTAGATCCTGGAGTGGATAACAAAGCGTAAGATTTTGCTGCACTAACATACAGTTCTTAACAGATGCCTGCAACCGGTATGAAATCCGTGAAGACGAATAAGGCTGACGTAGTGTTTTGTGAGTTTGTTATGTCATTGATCTTATTTAAGCCTGTATATCATCATATGAACTCTTGCAGGCATTGTCTGGTTGGCAAACATTCGGTTGGCAGCTGTAATTTCCACTCGCCCAGTTGCTCACGTAGGCCAACCTGTACACGAAGCCAAATTCTGTAAGATTCTCGTGAATTTTATATCAGTTCTATTCTTGATGTCAGATTTTTGTCAAGTGCACCTGAAATAAAATGTACTATTCCAAAGTGCTAAAGTTCTCACCCAGCACAGCAACAATCTCTAAATGCAATGTCAAGGGGGGATAGAGGAGTAACGCCTGGCTTCTATCACAACAAATGTTCTGCGTTTCCTTACCAGATTTGAGTCGTCTTAAAATAAGGCGCCGCAAACGAACCAATTGGAGCTCGAGATCAGAGCTGCATAGTAAATCTATGGTAAATCGCTTCTTTAAGTGTTATGGAACCGAACTGTTTTCGTCAAGCAAAAGTAATTTCACATCATCTATTTTGATGATGACACCAAAAAACAAAACAAAAAAACAATAAAACATTCACCTGAATAAATCGAAAATACCCGTTCCAAAATCTCTAATTATATTGGAATTGTATACCTACGTCTTAAAAACCAGACCGCGCTACTTAGCAACCCACTAATTGTGTATAACTTGACTTAGGTTATAGGTTTGTTTAGTGAAGTTGATTGCTGGAAGTCTCTTTACGAGTTGAGTGAAATCGAATTTAACGAGTTATGGATTTTTTAATGTATAAATCTGTGTTGTTTGGGGAGACACGTAGCGAGGTCTGGTTTTCTATACTGCTATATATAAGTAAGGCCAATCGTTTTCGTTTCCGCTTAGAGTTTCGACGCCTGAAACCGTAGAATAATACTAGATTTTTAGTAAACCACTGAGAATACAATTTAAACAATGAAACGCTGCTCTATTTTTTTTTATTTCTGCCTTTCACGTTTCCTGCAACAGACGTACGATTAACATGTATACTTTGCTCCACTTGTCGGTTGATCCTAGTCTCCTCTCATCGCCGATCCAAATTAACTGGTTTCAACTTTGAACTTTTGAATTTCCAAAACCTAACATTTACTTTTAATAAAAGGAAATGCTGTCAGAGGCCATGCCCTTCCGTCTCCTTGCCGAACGCTTCACAATCGGCTAAACAATTGTATTGTTATTATTTATGTATCGCCAATGCTGTTAACAAGAAAATGTCACTTTTAGTAATATACCACAACACTAAAATATAGACAGTACTATTGTAACAAAAACTTGTCACATGACCCTGTAGTGTTATGATTTTTATGTGAACTTTGACTCAACTTCATGTGATTATTTTATCGTTTGAGACGTACCAAGTAACAAGAGTGCATAAATTTAAATAATCAACATTACATGCCCTCAGTGCAGCACGATGTTCCCCCTCCCCCAAATGTACTATTCAATTTACAGAAACAAAGGTGTTCACAGATTTAAAGCAACATACCGCCTGCCTTATAACCTTCCGCCTGCCTCACAACACCCATGCGAACGATCACATCTGCGTATTTACCACAGCTAAGTTCAACTGAGACGGTAGCTTCGTTCCTCGCAGTGAAAAACATAGCTACTGTCTCAATTGACATTGCGACTAATAGTCCAGCCACCGTGAACCCATTGATCGTGTCGTCAAAAACCGGAATGATTCTTGTATTTTAAAATCACAATTTATAATCTTCTAGACTACTGTTTTATAATTTTGCTTCGGTGATCTATTGGAATAATTAATTTTAATTTTTACCGCATTAGTATATTAGATTTTAGGTCTCATGGTAATTATTAAAAAATTAATAGATGTACACACAGAGATGAAACGTCATGAATGACGGGTCGTTTTTAAAGGGACACCCGGCCTGCCTTATAACATTCCTCGTGCCAAATTACAGCTACGCGCAGATCATCATCCGAGCAATTACAGTGCCAAGGTCGGCGGGGGTGGTAGCTGCGTCCCTCGCATAGCTGCTGTCTCGGTTGGCTTTGTGAATAGTACCATAGATTAGAAAGTTAACTAGATATACCGTCTTACTTCTTCCCGTCCTACGCGGAGCTCTGGCGGTAGTTGCGGCTACTAATACATTTGATAATGCTTTTGCCTTCGAAGCAGCAGAAGGGAAAGCACTAGCAGAGGTATTAGTAGCCGCAACTACCGCCAGAGCTCCGCGTAGGACGGGTAGAAGTGAGACGGTATATCTAGTTAACTTTCTAATCTATGATAGTACACGAGACAGAATCAAGTCAACAATTGTGTCGTCACAAACCAGAATGATTCTCGTATTTTAAAATCACAATTTATAATTTTCTAGGCTAGTGTCTTATAATTTTGCTTCGGCGATCTATTGGAATAATTAATTTTAATTTTTACCGCATTAGTCTATTAGATTTTATATCTCAAGGTAATTATTAGAAAATTAGTAAATGTACACACAGAGATGAAACGTCATGATTATTGTATGCGCGCAATGCAGCATTTAGTGACGGGTCGTTAGTAAACAAAGTTCCATTATATTCAACAGAAAATCTCCTATAGACGCCACATTTTAAAAAGGATTTTTGGCAAGGGAAAGACTAACGGTATAGGAAATAGACCTTTGGGGCCGTACTTGATGTGGAGGATCGAGAAAAATGGCGCTAGGAGGTATATCCCTTTAAATATAGTTAACAATATTCAACAGAAAATCTCCTAGACGCCACATTTTAAGACGGTTTATTAGCAAGGGAAAGACTAACGGAAAGTAAGTAGACCTTTGGGGCCGTACTTGATGCGGAGGATCGAGAAAAATGGCGCTGGGAGGTATATCCCTTTAACAAATGTAAACTCCAGTAACAAAAAACGATATCAGCGTCAAACAAAAACTCCTACCTGGTCGCTTCTTACATTATCGCCTACGTCTGATTGGACTAGCCCAGTCACGTGATATGCACGTCACAGCAAACAGCCATGGCGCGTGGTATAGATTGCTGTAACCAGGCCTGGGAACAAAAATTTCAGTTAGGCCCAACTTTCTGGTGGTTTTAGAGCTCCCATTTGCATGGTGTACCTTCAACACTGACTGTGGGTATAGGTTGCGTAAAATTCTGTAAACTGGGACTGTGGGAATGCTTTCTTTTTAGGTTTTTTTTTTGTTAGGCAATTTTTTTGCGAGAACCTAGCACTGTTAGTTTTTTTTTTTACCCTTTTATAATGTATTATAATCTTTTGTTTTTGTTAAACATTAAAACAAATCTGTTTTAAGAAGAGATTTTCAAGAACGTTTCAAAGCCATAATCGGAAATAAAAACAAGATCCAATAAACCGAAAACTAAAATAAAGTAGTAAGTACAGGGTGGCAGCCGTTAAAGGTGTTCCTTTGGTGTAGCCTCTCCACTCACTCAGAAAACCAAAACAACATTTTACATTTTGCAGATAACTTGTATCATCCACCATAAATTTATGTCACTTACCATAGACATACCTTTTACCATAGACCTTATGCTATTTCCATAGACGAAAAGCGAGCGTTATGAGGGTTCCTCGGGAACTCGAGTGCTGCAGTCAACGTACAGCTGAGTGGCTAGCGCCCTGGTCCCCAAGCTAAGAGGACCCGAGATCGAATTACGTCTCTTACGTAAATACACAGATAGATCTTAAACCATTTACTATAGACCTTAAACTATTTACTATAGACACTAAACTATTTACTATAGACATTAAACTATTTACCGTAGACCGTAGTAATTATTTGGAATAACTACTTTGCACGTTAGCGACTTAATTCACCTATCTATCGATTCCTTTCGTTGTAAAACTTGCGAAAATCGTAACGAAACCGTGCGCAAACGCTGATTTAGTTTTAAAAAGAATTATTTAAACACGTTACACCACTACTTAAAGACACACCGCCGCCATTCTACACGACGACAGTGCAACAAGAAAACATGAATTCGACCACAACATCTGCAAACGGAAATCACCTACATTTGCGACGCGACCCAATAGCTGAAGCAGATGACATTTTTAAATTTATATTTTAGTTTTATATCAATATTTCTTTACAGTATAAAACACCGTCCGCAGGGGTGCGCTATTATACAGTATGTCCCAGAAGCCCCGTCCACCCAAAATAAAGGGATATGAGTTGGATATGAGTTGGTAATAACAACGTACTCATACAGGAAATCACCTATGGCGAGTCCGATGATGGTCCGAAACCGACGTTGAGGGTAGTTTTCAAGGTCATCCAAAATATATTTTCTAAACTATTCAAGATACGGTCATAAAGTAAATAAGAAAGTTCATTGGGATGATACCACAAGTTCAACAAAGGCTACAGAACAAAAATCGCGCCACAAACACGGAAGATATGGGCAATTCAACTTAGATGCTGCAGTGGTGCTAACCAAGGGGCAGCGATAAGCAATCACTTGTTGAATCATCAAGTGGTTGTGTATTGAAGTACTAACGATCGACTAGAGGAAATCCTGTGCCGGATTTCGGTAATTATAAAAACGCGGGGAGGGGGGGGGGTGTGGTTACCGTGGGCACGTGATCCCACACCCAATAAAGTTTGGTGCCCCCCAAAGAGAAGGTTTGGGAACAATCTAAATAACGTTCTTTTAATGGATCAAAGAAACCGCTCGTGCGAATTTTAAAAAAATAATGAAAAAGCTCCGCAAACTTTGGGTACTGCCCCCCCCCTCCCCTCCCTTGCTCCGAACGGCTATCGGTAAGGTGCACCACTAACTGCAGAACCACAATAATCAACCGATATGGCTAGAAAGTAGGATTTTGAGGATATTTTCTGTTAATTTGCTTTATCTATTTTCCTTTGTTCTGCATTATTGTATTTGTGTTATCACCTTAATGTGATGAAGGAAACTTGCATTCATTAGTGAAGAATGTACCTGTATTTTCCTTCCTATGGATTGGTGTTCTGGTTATGGTGCAACTTCTAGGTATCCATTTTCAGTGAGCCACAACTTTCAGCTCAGTTAGAATAGAAATAGAAATTTACCACAGTAAGTGGTTGGCTGTTGGAAGGGCTAGTTAGCCGCTAACACTGCACCATGGAAACGCTGGATGATGTTTAGGAAATCTAAGTTGATCTCTTTAGGAAGGGGGACAGGTCTTCTAACAATAATTCTTTTTAAAAAAAAAGTTTTTTCTGCAGTCGAGACGAGAACCCTGAACTGTTTCCAAGGGTGGCCCCTAGTGAAATGCGATCGCTGCGCAAGATCAAAGAAAGGTACATCAATAGAGATTAAGTTATGTAGAATTTTAAACGTTAAGATAAGATCGAAGCGCAATCTACGAAATTCTAAAAGCTCAAGACCCGAACGAGAAAGACGTTCAATGTGATCCACCACACGAAGACCTGGGAGCCTTTTCGTAAATTTTCGTTGACCTGATTCAATCAAATCGATGTCCTTGGCAAGATAACGGGACCAAACAGGGGTTGCGTACTCAGCATTGGGCGAACAAAGACTCGGAAAGCCCAAATTTTCGTATCCGCGTTTCCAGACAAAAAACATCTGTTCACAATAGCCAGACAGCGAAAGGCCCAGGCACAGACCTTACGACAATGAAGAGAGGATTTCAGGTCCCGAGAAAAACAAGCAACTGCAGTCTCTAATTTCGTCTTCTGGTGGAAGACACTCACTAGCCAGCAAATACTGAAAGTCGGGAATAGAAGGACCAATGTGGAAGTACTGGCACTTATTTGATGAAAGTGGCATTTGCCACATACAAGACCATTCAAGTATCCGATCAACCTCTTCAGAGAGGATAAGTTGAGGGCCAGCGAGGGGATTTTCTGTACAGACCTTAATGTCGTCTGCAAACTTCACACCGTAAGGCGAAGTGGATGCCAAAGTTAAGTCGTTGAAGTAGATCAAGAATAAAAGCGATCCCAAAACCCAGATCCCTGACCCCAGACCCCTGAGGAACCCCACTAGGTACACTGACTTGGGTGGAAATGGTTTGTTCGACCAAAACCTGTAGAGAACGATTGCTGACAAAGGACAAGAGCCAATTAAGAAGGGACCCACTGATACCACAACCGCATAATTTAGATAGTAGTTTGCGATGCACGACCGACTCAAACTCCTGTTAAAGTCAAAGTAAATAACGTCTGACTGGGCACCGGCATCCATTGCATCAGTCCAACGATCGAGAACGAAGAGAAGTTGATGGGTAGCCAACCTACCAAGAAGAAAACCATACTGGTCTGCTCCAATAATGGAGGGGTCATTAAAATACTGCAGGAGTTTGTCTCTTATCACAGCCTCCATAACTTCACATGCTACGCAAGTGTGGACGATCGGGCAGTAATTGTTTGGGTCGGATGGTGATCCCTTCTTGAAAACAGGGACAACAATGGCTTTACTCCAGGCAGATGGGATTTCTCCCTGTTCGAATGATAAACTAACCAGTTTAGAAAAAGGATAACAAATCTCAGTGGAAATTTTTTTTTAAAGTACGCAGAGAATCCGTCTGGGCCACATGATGTACTTGATTTAAGATTTGTTAAACAGGCAAGCACTTTGGTCTGGTTGAATGACACATTGCAACACTCACCAACCCAATAGTTATGGTTTTGTGGAGCTGGAAGATTTTGGTTTCCGTCATCCACAATGGTATTTAAAGCAAAAATATTGCTTAATGCCTAAGCTTTCTGAAAATTTTCAGTTATAAAGCCACCAGCAATATCAAAAGGTGGTAAGGAGCGTGAAGATTTAGCTTTCTCACGATACAGTTTGAAGAGTGAAGTGGTGTTTCCACTCTTAATGATCTGAACCTCCTTCCTGTTGTGCCAAGCCTCAACTGAGCTTGAGTAAGTTTTTCTAACGTTGTTATAGGCCAGAAGAGACCATTCATCGGGGGTAGATTTGTATTTCCTCCATAACTTAAGTTTACGATGCTTAATTTTTGCTAGGAACGACGGGAGGCGGTGGTCAACTGCAGGAACAGATGGATTTGGTGGTATACGACAGTAGTCAAAAAGACTTAGTTGGTTTCCAGAAAAACAATTCCAAGCACTTTGAATATTTGTGATGTTATCAAAAACTAGTGCATCCCAATTCAGCTCTCCAAGGTAGGCCTTTAGCTTGCGGAAGTCTAACTTCCCCCCGGTGGAAACCGGTTTTCCACTGATAGATGTGGATTTCCCACACTTTTAGACACATTTAATTTGAAGGAAAGCACCCCATGATCACTACTGCCAAAGTAAGGGCCCAGGCCAGCAGTTCGTTCCATGCTAGCAGGATGGATTGTTTTCTGCATAATCTTTGCTTCAAAACACCTTTAAAGCTAATTAAGGCTATGAAATAATTGTATTTCTAGGCTTATCGCTGCCCCTTGGTTGACTCCCTTGGAGTTTGCCCATATTTTCCGCGTTTACGGCGCGATTTCTGTTTTTTTTTTGTTGGTCTTGTGTTATAATCCCAAACAACTTTCTAATTTACTTTATGTTCGTATCTTGAATAGTTTAGGAGGTATATTTTGGATAACCTTGAAAACGACGTTCAAGGTCAGTTTGGGAACCATCATCGGATTCACCATAGGTGATTTCCTACATGAGTACGTTATTATTACCAACTCATATCCAATATATAGCCCTTTTTGGGTGGACGGGACTTCTCGAACATACTGTACAGTGTACATCGATAATTTATGAAATCAGAAATAGTATGACGTAAGCATTTGTGAAACAAGAACAATTATGTCACTTCCTTGTTTCACAAATGCTTGCGTCATACTGTTTCTGATTACACAAATTCTCTATGTATATAATAGTGCGCGCGAAGCGTGCTCCTGCAGACGGTGATTCCGGCCACAATATCGATATACACCGTCTACCTGGGACGAGATAATTTCCGTTTGCTAATGTTGTGGTCGAAATCAGGTTTTCTTGTTGCGCTATTATCGCCTAGAATGGTGGCGGTGTGTCTGTCGCTGTGTGCAGCGGCTAAAAGTGTTTAATTAATTCTTTTTAAAAATAAATATTCGTTTGCGCACGTTTTCGTTAGGTAGGTGAATTAAGTCGCTAGCGTGCAAAGTATTTATTCCAAATAATTACCAGACCGTAAACCATTCGCCATACACTTTAACCCACTTCCCATGGACATCAGACCAGCTATTTGTCACTGTTAAATAAATAGTCAGTACAGATGGGCACAATAAAAGAATTATAGGGTCAGCTTCAGCCAAGGGTCAAAATGGGCCAGTGGTCCAGTGGCTGAGATCGTCGCGTAGGGACATATGGATTGGGCAAGTGGGTTAGTTCCCTCAAAACGTGTCATTGTGCCATAGGTGCAAAAATAAAGTGGGCAGTGGGTAGGAAGCGGCAGGCAGCCTTTATAATGGAACTTAAACTTCATTGAGATGACATGACCGGGATTCGAACAGCCAAACTGCATATCACAACTCAGGTGCTCATACATCCCTTACCGAATCTTAGCTGTTTGCAGTGTATGACTTTTTCTATTATACTATTGTTTCACTTACTTCTATGATAAATTAAATTATGCTTTAATTAAAATCATACACACTTTCTTTTTAGCTACAACTGGGTAAATAAATAAAACGAAACTTAACTCCATCATCAGCTCAGTCGGGCTCATGAACCTTTGCTTTATAGTCTGAGACGCAAACACTAAGCAACGAGTGATGTAACCGAGTGAGGTAATTGATATAAGATGGCACCAACAAGGAAGCCTGCGATAAATTACGTCCTAATTACGTAACCAGACGCCTCACAGCAAATTGGTTCCTTCAAAAAAAATTTTTTTCGCTTAGTAGTGAACAAGATTAGTGCCAAATTTGATTTATGTATTAATAAGTAAATGACATTTTAACTGAAACAACTGCAAATACGTTCTATCCAACTTGATGGAACTAACAAAGCATGCACTTTTCCGGCTGTACTTTGTCAGGGTACCTCCCGTTCAGCTAACAAATTCTTTATACTATTCTAATAAAGTGTGTTGTGTTGTGTTGTGTTGTGTTGTGTTGTGTTGTGTTGTGTTG
>JAHWFP010122918.1:0-10097 GCA_023313725.1 Lithobius niger | reverse complement strand
AGCTAAGGCCGTCGGACGCTCGAGCTCTCACAGCCAATAGATCTATCTCAATCGGCTACGAGTCGAAATCGAAGAGTGACATCTGTCGGCATTAATTTCTGCGAGTTCCAGCAAAACAATGGCGGTCTCCGTATCGTGTTTTGGTGATGCAATAATTAAATTGTTGTTTCGGACGTACGTAACGTATTCTTACAGCAATTCTTGCGTTTAGTTATAGCGTAAGTGGTTCAAAAGTAAAACATGCATGCCAAAATGGATGTAATTGCCCTTTAATTCAAAGTTTATATAACAACTAGTTGAAGATCGTGGGTGGTGTTTGATGCACCGGTTGCTACATTGGTAAGGTTTGCTCTCTCTCTATTGTGTTTGTTGTGGAAGGCCTGTATCCCGTCTGTGTATTTTTGCGCAGACTGGCTAACAAATGCTAATTATCATTCACTTCATTCAATCAATCAGCGCATCCCATGACCCAGACTCCATGCACTTACACATGAATATTTCCACCAGAAATAAAGAAAAACGCCTCTGTGCAACAAAGTCCAAACATGTAGCCTGCCGGATTTGGAACGTCCATAACGACAAAACCCTTAGCAAGAGGTTAATGCCTCATTCAGCGTGATGTGGCTTGAACTGGCGTCACTCAGCACGGCCCTGACATATCCCCAGATTCCATTGGTTCACGTATATGTTTATTTATTTATTTTTTTTACTGGATTCTGGATGAAACATGCGTTAAATGCTTTTTCGCAGTAGTGGAATGATTGCAGATTTGATATTTGTTACTGGTTACATGTTGTATGTATTGAAGCCGTCATTTTCGTCCATTTTTTATGGTAGCGTGCATTTTCAGTTTATTGCCAGCAATCTATGGCACGCCGTTTTATTAAAAAAAAAATAAGCGCTAGCAATAACGAAAATACAATTCCCGATATCGGAATATCTCTATTCCTGATATCGCAAATGCAATTTCCGATATCCAAAATTACATTTGCGATATTGGGAATTCATGCGTATTTTTGATATCTAGAATAGTATTTCCGATATCGAAAAATTCAATTTTTGATATCGACAATTCTAATTCCAATGTCAGAAATTAAACTTCGTTTTCCGATATCGTAAATTGAATTGCAGATATCACAAATTATATTTGCAATATCGGAAATTGAAGCCAATTCCCGGTATCCACAATTAGAATTTTCGATATCGCAAATTCAATTTCTGGTATTACAAATTCGATTAATATACCGTAAATTCTAGTTTCGTTAGAGCGGGTATCATCAAGAACAAACCCCTGTAAATTCTTGATATCATTTGTTTACTGCCGTAAAATTAAAATTATTACAACAAAAGATTTTTAGAATGAATACGCTGCAAATTTAAAGAAGTTATGCTTGCTATTTTTTAACCGTAATTTTAAATTCTGTCATTCTGACAACATTTCACAACCTTTAATAACTTCGGTAGCACCAAACATTCCCCATTTAAAAGAACGTCGTAAAAAATGCAATATTTTGCACAGTGCCGGAGCAAGAGGGAGACGACCCCTCCCAGAAAAAAACATTGAAAAAAATTGAACATAATAAATGCTCTTTAAGCGAAGCCGAGGCTGAATAGGCTACAATAGGGCAGCGTCAAGTGACGTCATATTGCCTACGAGATAGCATTTGGAGGGCATAACTACAAGGGGCACTAGATTAAAATGTAAGGGAAAACAACGGCATTTCTAGTCACGACAGTGCTTTGAGAGCGGCTTTCTTAGGCTTAAAAAAACGTTGTTTTCTCTAACATCAATCTCCAACAAAAATCGCGCGTTATAGGCTTAAGAAATCCAGTCTAATAGCATTGGCTTCAGTAAGACTTCCTTCTTTTTTCCTCCAGTGCCCCTTGCAGCTAACCCAGTTACCGGCTCCACCATAGACTTATATACAATGATACTACGTTATGTCACTGCCCTATAGAGCAGTGACATTTGCCGCCATATTGGCACCAGTATGGGTTTTGGAGGGCATAACTACAAGGTGCACCACATAAAAATGGAGGGGAAAAACAACGGAAGAGCGAATTTCTTAGGCTTAAAATAACGTTATTTTCTCAAACAACAAAAATCGCGCGTTTTAGGTCTAAGAAATCATTCCTTCTGTTTCTCTTTGCAGTGCCCCTTGCAACTAACCCATTAAGGCTCCACATAGAGTTATATACAATAATACTAAGTTATGTCACTGCCGTATTGGTCTTGAAAAAAGTAATTTGTGAGTTGCAGAAATAGTTTATAATAGAGGTACCCTCTGACTGCGAGAAAACTCACAAGAACGTGAAATGGGCAGCAAATACTTTATTTTCGGCCCGGTATTTGCGATTTTTTTCACAATAAAAATTTTGTAAATGGCAGCTGCCACAAATTTTGAACTTCACACAGCTGCCGTGTTGGAAAATCATCCAATATGGCGGCTGTGTAAAGTCCACAATTTGTCGCAGCGCCGACCTTTTTTAATGTTTTAAAGTTAGATTCCTCCAATTGTCATTTTACTCGATCCTCCACATCAAGTACGGCCCAAAAGTTCTATTTACTTACCGTTAGTGTTTCCCTTGCTAAAAATCCGTTTTAAAATGTGGCGTCTACGAGATTTGCGGTTGAATATTGAGATATAATTTCATCTTGCGATTATATGACACTTTGTGTGCTTACAGTAATCATGACGTTTCATCTCTGTGTGTGCATGTACTCATTTTTAATCGTTTGCTAATAATTACTAGGAGATGAAAAATCTAAAAGACTAATCCGTTAAAAATTAAAATTATTTATGCCAGTTGATCGTCGAAGAAAAATTATAAGTTATACTGGCCTAAAACATTATAAAATGTGATGTAAAAATATGAAACTCTTTCCAGTTTGCGACGACACAATTTTTGCGTTCATGATGATTCGTCTAATACGCCCAAGGCCAACTGAGATAGAAGCTGCGTTCCTCGCTGCGCGGAACGCATCTATTGTCTTAGTTAGCCTTGTATTACTACGCGGGGTTTCGCGAAACGGTGAGATGGTATAACAGACATGCGCGTGTCTGTTATAAGGCAGGCGGAATGTACCTTTAACATTTTTATTGTGAAAAAGTTGCAAATACCGGGCCGAAAATTAAATATATTTGCCAAATTCATGTTCTTGTTAGTGTTCTTGGCAGTAAGATTATAGAGGGGTGTTCTATTATAAACTAAATAAAATTGTAATCGTTGAAATGTAGACGAATATTTGTCTCACGCCTACCTACCTCACCCTTTCATGTCAGATTCGTGTATTTACACTGTTGGCATTATCTCTGTGATGGGTTCATTTTGAGGGTAGATTTGGGAAGAAGCGTGGGGGGGGGGGGGGCGGTTGGAATCAGGGGATGGCAACTGTACTAGAAACAATGCATTACAAACCTTCGTAATCTGCCTTCCATCCAACGCTTAGCCGACGTCAACAACGCAACATGGCGCCAGCCAACTTCCGGTTCTCGTCTGAATGAGATCTGATGAGATTTGTCAAAGGCTAATCCTACAATATATTTATTTATTTATTTTATTTACGAAATTATTGTAACCCCCTATAAAAAACATAACAGCAATTTCAGATTAAAACAACAATTTTGCGATTCTCATTCAGGCAAGGAGAATATGGCGGCGCCTCTTAATGTACCCCTTTCACGCCTGTCTCATCTCTGCTCTCGCCTGAACGAGATTCGTGAAATTGTTGTTTTAATTTGAAATTGCTAGCATGCTCTTTGTAGGGGGTTACAATAATTTTGTAATTAAAATAAATAAATAAAAATATTGTCGGGGTACCATATTGCGGTTTACATAATATCGTTCTAGAATACACATCCCATAATTCATCATTTCTGTCGTAATTGTGCGATTTAGGTAATTATGTATTGAGCAGATTACCAAAAATGTGAAAACACCGTATATCTTTAAAATGATGCAAAAATCAATTTCTAAAATCGAACAGCTATTGGGATATTAGTGCAAAAGTTATTTCTGTGGTAGGATAAATTTGTAAAGAGTATCACAGTGTAACTGAAGCTATGCGTGTTTTCCCTAGTCGTCGGACTTGTGCTTCTCGAACATTGTGTACCCCACGCCAATCATTATGGCGGCTGCCACCCCATATCTCAAACCGGAATTATCGATGATGGCTTCGCCTTAAGCCGTGAATCTGCTAGTCCACGCACCATATATCGTCCTAGTTCGAATCTGCTGTATAATAGCGATAAAGCACTCAAACGCCTTGCTCCGACACTGATTTTACATACGCAAGCAGATTTACAGCGTTTAAAACTCCCTCGTACAAGTTGTGATTGTGAACGACCTAACCCGTCCTACCTTATTAGATTCGCCACCGTACAAAGCGGCGCCGCTAGCACCGCGCTGTCACGCTTCGACTGTATTCACGCACGGAACGATCAAATCGACAACGGTCTGGATGACCGCTGAATTGCCATCCGGCTACGCCGTAATTCCGTCGTCTAATTATGGAGATCCAAACAGCATCCGTTGTAATCCAGCTGCTCACCTCCATGCACCTAAAAGGTAAAAAAGTTCCTAATCTTTGCCAAGCCGTTCCGTATCTCACGAATCGTGCGTTACGTCGTCGAACTGCGCAAATGTCAAGGGCGTGGCTTACCGTGAATCCATGCGTGTTTGACGCCCAATTACACGAGAACTGTGTTTTAATCCTGCGTAAATTATCCATCTTCATCAAAATGTTGCTGCTGTAAGCGATGACGATTATTTCGTACCGAATGTTTTGCTATGAGTGATAAAATAAGCTCGTTAATACACACGCGCCATGCGACGCGCGTTAAAAAAAAAAGTTGGCAGCCCCGCTTCCACATCGGCTCCGAGCTCTTCCACCATCGATCTGTATACGTGGAAATTCGTGCTACCTGCGTGCTCGATGCTTCTGTGGAAGTATATAGGCCCTTGTAGGAAGTACTCCTATATATCCGACTTGGACTAGTGGTTGGGGTACACACACACACATACACACACACACACACACACACACCCACGCACGCACATACGCACACACGCAAACACTTTCGGCCATGTTATTCTGTCCCGTCATAACAGACGGGTGCTGCAACAGCATCTACTGTTCTGTTTCGTTTTCAATCATTATTCCACCGTGCATAAAATTATAAAATAAAACATTATTTTAACCATTAAAAACTTATGATCGGTTTATATGTTTACATCTATATATATATCCTCCTCTGGAAATAGCAAGGCTAAAAATGTGAGAAAAGTGTCGGGAGAAAAGATATCAAACCCGCTTTCGTTTAGGCGAATTTTCGTAGTTCTAGGTAATGGTTTTCCCCTCGAAAAAAAACGAAAAAGTACATTTGGACCATTGTTGAAACGAATTTTTCGAAGTTGATTGTTATCTTCGGAATGTCACATTTTCTTGCTGGTAGAATGGTCCATAATTGTTGTAGTCGGAATATCTGAATACACCCTCGTGCACGTGCAGTTCGCGGGTTGGAAGGCTGTTGGAGCTGATTTACGGATATTTAAAATCCCGGCAATACCAGGGCAGTTAAATTAAATTACATTACGCAATGATACGAAAAAGATTAAATTACAAACAAAAACGTCGCGTGTGCCGTAAAAAAGGGGGTTATATGATTGAATTTTCACTTGTTAAAATGTACACGGATAAAAATTGATGATTTTTAAGTGAAATAATAAAATGTACAATTGAGAAAATTGCATCTGTTTGAGTGCTGTTGTGCTTTACGTAAAATATATGATTTGTAAAGCACAACACCACTTAAACAGATTTCCCTACCATTGAGCCATACTGACATGGCCTAATATAAGTCCAAAAGTTAACTCGTGTTGAGTCGTCGGCTTTCCGTCCTGTTTAATTGAACAAACGAGCGTTCGTGCAAATTAAGGGTGATGTACTTTGAATACGATTTTGTGGTTCAAGGGTTGGTTTTACGTAAATGATGTCACTCTTCCTTTCCAGAATTGTGTGCTGAAAGGCTTTGCTTCACATTATGCTTTCCATTTATTGACGGTTAAGGAATCACAGACAAAAAACACTTTTGGGGGGATTAAGTCACCCCTTCCCTCCACCTCTCATACCCGGGGGGGGGGGGTACACTTGCTTTCATAGCTTTTTTTCCCAGTTACCATTCGTGTGCATCCACACCAAACTTATTGCTTTTCCACAATAAAATCCTATTATTTCCATTATGGCATAAACTACGCATTAATCATAATTTATTAGTACCACTTCCAGTACTTACTTCCGGTTGTAATGGTATCAAGAGCTTTCGAACAAACAAACAAAAAGAAAATCGAAATCGGACAATTACGAGCTGAGAAACAAAAAAAAATTAGTACGGCTAATGGCCGCCATCATTAAGACTTTAATGGCTGCATTTTTTTTTTGTTCTACATGGATTTTCAAGTGGCTCCCTATCTGGAAAATTGCCTGTTAGAAAGTGGCACATTCCAATCAAAAAGTGCAGGCTTTTGGTTTTTTTTAGCCAGGTACCCAACGTACTATAACTTAGGTTTAAACTGCACTTGGTCGGTTTACTACGTTAACAAATCCTGGGAAGGTGTTTTCGGTAGGTGTCACAAAGCACGAGCAGCTTTGGATACGAGTTAGTTTCTTCCGTACCTGACCTACATGAAAACCGTTGCGTTTTCACTTGAGGACACAGACAAAACAAAGTTCTTAAAATGAGTGAAACAAGAAAAACCCATGTAAAATATAGTACTAATACAAATTGCAAGTGATGTGTGGGATAATGGTGGCCTGCGTATACTTTTCAGCTAATGCAGCACAATTTATTTGAATTAAAAGAAATAATATTGGATTCTTCCCATAGACAACTTAAGTAGTTGAAAAGGACGTTAAATTCGGGAATTTTTGTTTTCTTTCCGCATATCGAGGACCATGGTCGACTTACACTGAAAAGACCCCGACAAATCGAAAGTGAAACCCTAAAACGAAATCACTTCGGAGAATCGTTTTGCGGAAAGAAAAACCCAAATTCTCTAACCGAATTCCACTCGTGCTTCTATGAAATTTATAATTTTTGCGTTTTAGCACTCAACTCCTTTCCAACAAATTTCCCTCCTTTGGTCTCGGGAAATTAAATCTGGAAAGGAGTTTCGTGCTAAAACACACAAATTATCGATGTCATATAGAAGCACTTGTGGTATTATAGCCGACAATTTCCCTTTTTTACAACAGGGATCAGATTGTAAAATGAGTAGCGGGGGTAGCGGGGCGAATTGTGACAAAATACGGAGTCATCTGAATATTATTTAAAGAGGTGCAGGTTTTTTAGGCCATGAAACATTAGTCAGTTAGTATGTGATTGTAATAATTAACCTTCTCAAGCGAAGCGAGACGCCGCCAACGGAGTCGTAAGTTTATTTTTGGCATAAAAACTTACGGTCGGTCGGTTTGTTTATTTGTCCGTCTTCTCCTCCGGAAATAGGAAGGGTCGAAATGTGAGAAAGGTGTCGAAAGACAGGAAATTAATCCGGATATCGTTTAGGCATATTTTCGTAGTTCTGGGTAAAGGTTTACCCCTAGAAACAAGCGGCTACAGCGACTGCCTATAGTCGCACGGGTCTTCTGTGAAGTTCCTCCACTTCCAGTGTTGAGGCGCACACCTCTATCATGCACTACAACAGCTATCTCTATTATACTAATCTAAAAGCATTAGCCATCACAATTACCGGTTAAATATGTGTTAGCTTTTAGGCCTGTTTTACATTTTAGGCGTAATTGTCAGCTTTTAGGCCTAATTTTAACCAGCCGTTTTAATTTCGTAAGTAGCAGCTACCGGAGATATGGATTGTATAGTAAGCCTATTCATTTTTGCAACACGGTGTGCTACAGGCACACAGTTACAGTGTTACAACGTAACGTGCAACGTAGCCTATATAGATCAGTGGTAGTAGGGAAGTGCCGAGAGAGACGCTGTTGATGAAGCCAACAGCCACTCGTAGCAACTTG
Source organism: Lithobius niger (assembly GCA_023313725.1). Lineage (NCBI taxonomy): Eukaryota > Metazoa > Arthropoda > Chilopoda > Lithobiomorpha > Lithobiidae > Lithobius > Lithobius niger. The sequence goes on along the minus strand of JAHWFP010122918.1, from coordinate 2,068 downwards.
ACGTTGCCATGGTAAGTAACATGATTTTAGGCCCAATTTTCATTTTTTAGGCCTAATTTAAAAAATGCAGTTTTAATTTTAGGCCGAATGGAGAATTTGGTTCGACGGTAAGCCTATTCATTCATGCAACAATGCGACGAGACTATTTAAACGAAGCTAAAATCCATTTATTTTTATTGAGTGTTACCGTCCTTAGGATTTTAATTTGACGATCAAATATTATTATTTAATTTAGTTAGGTCGAAGAAGTCTATTAGCTATGAGGAAGTACCGATGTTTTAATTTGCCATGCTATTTAACTAAATCTAACACTGAATCTAACGTTGTAAACAATGGTCGCCAATATCTGGTACCGTTACGAAGTTGAAAAAAGCGACGGACGGACGGACGGACAAAGTCGTTGCAATAGTCTTCTCAGCCGGTGCGGCTGTACAGAAGACTAAAAAGCGAAAAATTCCTTTGGACCATTGTTGAAACGAATTTTTCGAAACGACTGTTAGCTTCGGAATATCATATTTTACTGCTAAAACAATGGTCCACAATTGTTGCGCCACGTAGGCGACGCGTGGCCCAGTAGTGTTTTCGGTAGGATAAGCTGGCAATCCAAATATCCGTCATTCAAGAATGAGGCACGTGCAGCTCACTGTTTGGTCGACTGTTGGAGTGGCATTTTGGATTTTCTCCCTACACTCATTTGGACGTAAATTTAGCTGAAATTACGCAAAGGTGACAAAAAGATTAAATGCTCAACGCTAAATTAGGCCTATACTTAAACAAAATATAGTGATAACAGAAAAGGGTGTCAGAAATATTTGTACTTTTGCATTTGTAAAACATCGACATTCGGTGTGCAGTTTATGCCATTAGCTGGTGCTCTACTCAGCTGTAGTCCAGTTTAATTGTGGTAAACACGAATGGTTAATGAGTACGATTTCCTGCTGCGTGTAGGCTTGACTTGCAATAAAACCGCACGAAATGGGTTGTTAACTCTGACAACGACAAACCTTTGAGTTAATGTTTAATGACGCGTCATTGTCTTTTGATGGTTTACAACTGTTTTCCCTCTGGGGATGGGGAAGAACTGAATTAATGCACAAAAACACTAAACCACACAAAGTTAGGACGTAAAATAAACATTCTTAAATAAGTGAAACAAGAAAACCTATATGTGGGTGGTACAAGAATTTATAGGGGCTTGGTGGTACTAACACACATAGGCGACGTGCCATTCCTGGTATTCGGCTCTGGCGTTGCTTCTGCTGTGCAGCTTATACGCAGCACAATTTATTTAAATAAAAAAATAATCTGTTCACATCAGGGATCATGTTGCAAAATTAACAAGAAGACTGACATACTAACATAAACAAAGAGAGATGAAAGAGTAGTGAGGAGTTATAATTTGTTTATGAACTGAAACCTTACGAAAAACGCGCACTATAATGATCATTATTGCCTGATTAATTGACTGATCGCATAAGACTTGCAAAAGTCATGTGCTCGATCGAAGCGAGACGACGCCGAATGAGCGAGCGTAAGCAAGCGACTCGACTAGTGTTTTCCTATTGTGTTTTGCTTGATTTATGTGTTGACTGTTGACGCGTTATGAAGTGTTTTGGTGACTGGTGATGTGTTGTTACATACATCGAATTTTTTTCCCCCCCGGGCTCTAAAAAGTGGTGCCCCCCCCCCTCTGGGCAGAAGAATTGGCAAAAATCCTATCGCGTGTCGCATCCCATTTTGGCGCGCGCGACTAGCCTGAGGGCATTGCCGATCATCAATCGATGGCGTCGCGGCGCGTTGTCGCGTCTATCATACGATTTGAGTATGCGTCCATAAAACAAGCCTTTACGGGTTGTGGCCTCGTAAAACTTCCGTTGAATGTTATCGCGTTTATTGGCTCTAGCCGCATTTTGCCGATGGGCTCACGAATCTGTAGTACATGCCTTGTAATTTACTAGCTGACAGCTGGGTCATCGCCGATGACATGGCTAACTGTGCCATTCTGTTGAATGCCATGAAAACCAAGTTGCGTTCATTTAACAAGCGGTTTCCGTGGTGAGTGTTTCCT
>JAHWFP010122915.1:0-12491 GCA_023313725.1 Lithobius niger | reverse complement strand
TCTACAGAGCCCTTGTCCGCAGCAAACTTGATTATGCGTGCATGGTGTATGGTTCGGCTAGTGACTCGACTCTCCAGGTGTTGGACACTGTGCATCACAGTGGCCTGCGTGTGGCGACTGGGGCATTTCGAACTTCTCCAGTGGTCAGCCTCTATGCTGAGGCCTCGGAGCCACCTTTGGCCATTCGTCGGCGGGGGTTGGCCATTCAGTATGCTGTGCGTTTACGTGCTGTGGAATCCAGTCCTGCTTGGTCCATGGTTTTTGGGCCAGACTTGCGAGTCGGTAGACGCAGGGTGGGTAAGGGTGATTTCCGCGATAGGCTCCAGCAGTCCTGTCAGGAGATAGCTTTTGAAATGCCCACCGTCTTGAGGCTTGGGCGGATGCCAGTGGCCCCTTGGCTTGTCCCAAGTGGCATTTTCATTTTCGCTCTGGCGTCCCTCCCGAAGGGTTCCACTCTACCAGCAAGGTACTTACAGGAGTTCCGCCGGCTGTGTTCTCAGTACGCCGGTTATCAGCAGCTGTTACTGATGGGTCGAAGTCAGACGCTGGCGTGGCTTGTGCTTGTGTTTGTAAGGGAGTGACGGTTGCCCATCGCCTTCCATCAGGCTATTCTGTGTTTTCTGCAGAGCTTTTGGCTCTCGGTTTGGCGGTGGAATGGATCCTTGGCCTTCAGGGCACGCATTTCATTATCTTTAGCGATTCCATGAGTGCCCTGGAGTCCTTGGCGAATTACAATCCTCGGAACCCCTTGACACAACGTGTCCAAGCTTTGCTTTCCCGCTTGCCTGGCCAGCGGAAAACCGTGCTTTTCTGCTGGATCCCGGGCCATGTTGGGATAGGTGGAAATGAGCAAGCGGATTCTGCAGCAAAAGGGGCCCTTTCTGGCCCTCTCGGAAAGGATCTCAGCCTTGTTCCCTCGGACGCTTTTCCAACTCTGCGTCTGACGTTACACGCTTTTTGGCAAGCCTCGTGGGATGGATAGGACGGCAATAAATTACGAGCTATTAAAGGCACTGTTGAGGAATGGCACTCGGCGTGTCGCCGCAGTCGCCATGAGGAGGTGGTGTTGGCCCGTTTGCGCATTGGTCACACTCGACTTACTCACTGTTTCCTTTTGCGGGGGGTTGACCCTCCTGAATGTTATTGGTGTCGGTGGCCACTTACGGTCCGCCACTTACTTGTTGATTGTCGCCATCTTGATGGTGTTCGTCGTCGTTTCCATCTTCCGCATGACATTGCACGTCAGTTGGGCGATAAGTCTGTCCTCCTGTCCGGTGTTTTTCAATTTTTGCAGGAGGTACAGATGTATGACAAGATTTAGATTAGGGGTTTGAATAACGTCTCTGTAATGTGTGGTGCAGTGGCAACCCGGACCACTGCACTGTGACTGAGGTTGGCGCTAATGACCAAGTTGTCGACGCGCCATTAAGCCTCAATTCCCCCCCCCCCCGCCTAATGTCAGTGTAAGAATCAGATCCCCCCAACATAGCATCTGTAAAACCCGGAACCAACCAGGACTCGACAACAACAAAAAAGTCATAATGACCACAATGAATCAGATCCAGAAAACTACCAATGTTCCGAATCACACTACGAGCATTAAACATGACACAATGCAGGCTATCTACGAGAGAGCCGGGAGAAATCGTGGGATCATTTCCCCTTAGAGATGGATGTTTTTCTGAGGTAACAGAGTCAATAGAAGTTCATGTTGAAGGACGGATTTTCCCCTCGCGGTTAAGTGGATACCATCGCGAGCCAAGAGGGTGGGATCTTTACAGACGTGGCTGTCAATGGAAATGAAAGAATAATTTTCTTCAACACATAGCTGGCGCAACAGAGAGTTGGTGTGTACGATCCTAGCATCAGTCTCGGTGTCGGAAGGCCCTAGTCTAGGACAGAGACCAACAATGGATATCTTCAGACTCGGATTTCTTGCACGTAATGAGGTGGTACAGTCAAGAACCCGGAGGCAAGTTCGATTCGGTGGTTCACTTTCAACATCATTAGTTCCGACACAAAGGATAAAGAGTCAACCTTTGCTCCCACCGCATGTAGGTGACTCATCTTTGGGTGAAGTTCCTGGGCTCTAAGTCCTGGGTAAGTCCAAGTTTGAGTGTTTCCATTAGCACTCAGGTCACGAACGTGGGAATCCCCAACGATGGCCATTGAATGTAGGCACGCAGATGACATTTTGAGGATTTCCTCATTGCAGCTCGGACGATCCCAGGGAAAGGCAGACTGGACTCTGGACGGTGTGGGGCTGTTGTTATGATCAATGCGTTTTCCCCTTCTTTCATTCTGGGCACACAAGGAAGCAACGGCTGGAAGGTCTGGGACTACCTTGCCATTCAGCTTTTCTTCAGGAATGGTGGTGAATGATACAGGCGTAGTAGTCGGATTCACTTTCGGGTGACGAAATTTTTTCTTTCCAGGATGTCCAGGGCGAACAGTACCATTTTTATGAAGGGGCGCAGCAGGGGAGTTCAAGGGGGAACCTCAGTGGGAGGGGGACAACAGTCAAGGTGAGCAGAAGAGAGATTCAGGACACCACTTGAAGAGGTAACAAGTTTCACTGAGATGTTGTAATTACCACCTTCGCTGACCCCTACAGGTGGTTCGGGGACAGTGATTTCCACAGGAGGTCCCACGTTTGGCGTCTGACGTGAAACAGAAACGAAGGCCTCCTCAACCATCGTGAGACGAGCTTCAAACCTTGATTGGATGTCCTCAACAAACGCCTCTAGGAGAAGCTTCTGTTTACAAAAGAACTGTAAAGTCCAATTTTCGAATATGGTAGCAAACCGGTCAAAACGCTCCTCAAGTGCCTCGTTACATTTTTTTGGAATCAGGTCTACTCTAGCATTTATCTCCCCAAGGTCGAGGTCCTTTTCCAGACTGAAGTTTTCAAGTCGAGTGATGAGATGTGCAGAAATGTCATGAAGGAAATTTATCGAAGGGGGGACCATACGAGACTCAGAGCACCCCACTTTATCATTGACCATGAAACTACTATCAGCCGGCGTGCTCACCATTTGACCTTCACCACAGAGGGGGAACTGATTTGAATCAAAATATACGGTTTTGCGACGATCACTTGGGGCACTGGGTTTGCAAGCTGGGGGGATGTATGGTACAGTAAAGCCCTCCTCGTCCGACACATGTGAGCTGTTGGAGATGTTCATTTTCCGACAATGGTTTTTATTTTTTTTCAATATTCACCGAAAAAAGTAGAAACCAGAATGGCACTACTAAGATTCCGTAGATAGGTTCACGCGCGAGGCCCGAAAACAGACCAACTAAATTCACACAAGAGGCACCAAACACGACTGTATTACACATCTGCACTGTAATGGAGTTGAGTCACTACACAATTAAAAAAAAGGAGTGATATCATATCAAAAACCAAAACTGGTAAAAGGGGTCGCCAATTTCCTAATGGTTCAGCCCGTCAAAGGAGTGATGTCAACACACCAAAACATTCGCCAACTTAATCGCACCGAATAATACTTTGGACGTTTAATGAAAACTTGAACATTGCTACCGAAAGTAGCATTGTTCTAGTTTTCATTTAACCTTCGAACTATTAAGCGGTGCGATTAACTTGGTGAATGTTTTGGTGTGTTGATATCACTCCTTTGAAAGGCCGAACCATTAGGAACTTGGTGACCCCTTTTACCAGTTTTGGTTTTTGATATGGTAGAAGCTCACAGGAGAAGTAATGCGCTTTGTGACATTTTGTTGTGTTATACTTTTAGTAAAAAAAAAAATGTAACCTACCCTACAGCCTATCAAATTACTACTGCTTTCCCACTGCACATCGAAGTTGAAGCCAAAAACCAATGATTTGGAAATGGTTACCTCCCCCGACATGATACAACTTGGCTCGGTATCCTAACTGTAGTATCCTTATAATTTGCAATAGATGTGGGGTTTGCGTCGTGGCAAACGCTTTTATTGTAAAATCAACTTTATTGTAAAAACACGTCAAAACAACTTTATTGTAAAACCCTGCATAGGCCATCCTCGAGCAAGAAATTTCTCTGCACAAAACAAAGTCATCCATTTCCAGAATGCACTGACTGCTCCGTTGACGTTATTGTCCAATTTTTTTTTTTAATTATCAATTAAATGCAAACTTGTGGAATAATTTTCAGGTTTAGTAAGGAAAATAGAGTGAAAATTCTATCAAATCAATGCCACTTAGTCACTGAATTACGAAATGCAAATAACAATGTTCGTAAATTATAAGTCATGTATTTTATAAGTAAAGTGAACCATATATAAATACATGCTGAACAGCACGAACCGTTCCGTAAATCTTCTCAAATAGGAGGTCAATAAAAAAAAAGCTTACTTTGCCAAATACAGTTACTATAACTATAACTGGCAAGTCTGGCCAGAACTTCGCATGTAGGTCCCAATATTCAGTTACCGATCTTATCATCTTCTTCAAGTAACGGGAATGGATTATGATACCGTGGCTACACGTGTGCGCCACCAAAATATGTCTACACCGCTGGCCGAAACTCAAACACCACCAACGGCATTACTAGTTAACTTGCTTCCATGGCATGCAGCCACCAACGACCTCTTTCACTGATTTTGACAACTGATGTTTAGAATGCCTATTAAAAATTTCAAAATTCAACAATTAGTAAACAAAATAACCATTCATAAGTAATGTTTGTATTTAAGAACAATAGAAACGTCGTATAACATACGCTAGTCAAGTAAGAAGGCATGTTGTCGCACTGTGTCGCAAATCTTGTATTTGCATGTTTGCTGGGGCCAATAGCCAATCTTAGTATTATGTGTCTAATCCTACAAAGGTACGCATTATCTATGTGTTGTAGTTTTATTTCCGGTTCTTGCCTTTCGAACCTTCTAGAACTTTTCCATTTCCTATAATACCCTTGTTATTTCGCGGTTGTCAAGAGTTATCAAAACGTATTTAAGCAAAGGAGACGGCATGCAAAATCAGTCAGTCTTCGGGCCAGCCAACTGACTGGTTCCTTCGACCCCTGATAAGTCTCCTGGTTTGAGAGAATTTTGGTAGTTAGGCCTTTAGCAGGCCCAATTTTGGTTAGGCGCCTTTAGCCAAAACGTTCTCCCAACCTAAACAAGCCTATTTTCCTAACTCTAACTTAAGCCCAATGTTCCTCAGCTTTAAGAGTTTGCTTGCTCTCCCACTACAAGGGAGAGTGGGGGAGGGGGGGGGGTCCCTTTGGGTTTTTTCTTCTGGATTTCTGGTTAGGCCCAGTTAGGGTTCCTTTTTGAGAGTGTCAGTTAGGCCCTTTTTAGGTTTTTGTTTTGTGGCTTAAAGGTAAACGTGGGAAAGCAGAACAATGGCAAAGCCAGGGCTTTAAGTTCCACTGTTTAGTTAGGCCTATGCTACTAGTTAAGCCAAAAACATGTGCAGATCTTGCTCAAATTTGGTATGTATCTGAAGAAGGGTCTTGGGAATCCGGTTTTAGGGTTTTGGCATTAAGCCTATTTTTAGGTCTATTATGGGTTTTTGGTTTTTCAAACTTAGGAGATGAAATAAAAACGTTTTTACTTTGGACGATTTTTTATTTAAAGCTTAGTTTGGCTGTGAAATTATCTTAACATCTGGAGGATGGTTTAGTAAAGGGGAAGACTTTTGATTTGGCGTTTGGGTTGCCTTACGGCAATTTTCAATTTAAGTTGGCTTATAACAATAAGCATGCAATTTCTAATGTGTTGGTGTGCTCATAAAGAGCAATATTTTTTGCGACGGTTTTTTTCCCCAAAGGGTTTTTTTTCCATAATCAACTAAATTTCGGCTTTCAGAGCTAACTTAATAATAATAATATAGGTTTGTTGCAAACGCAACCGGAGCGACAAGGACTGGGTCGTCACTGACTGCTGTCCGATGTTAAAACTAAAAAAACTAAAAAATTTCAAATTATAAAAGTTTGACAGTGAAAAGTTTAAAACAAGGACGATGACTCGGCTGCAGTGGAAGGGTTGAAGGTATGGGGTTGGGGTCACGAATGTCTTACCACCAAGGTTAGACCTACCAGGGACGACAATGGTCCCCGATGGCATCGCCAAACGTGAGGGACAAATGCAGGGAAAAGCCGGGTAACGCTGTCAATGTTTCTTTAAAAATAAAATTATAAATATAAATAAAAAATATATAAAATGCATCGTAGATAATAAAAATAATAAAACAATGAAATGAATGAAATTGGTGTAGTGAAAGTTAAAAACTGAAGTGGGAAGTAAGACTAGAGCTATATACAATTTAAAAAAGATGTGTATAATAATAATAATAATAATAATAATAATATTCATTTGCACAATAGCAAAGGGCTTGGTAGAGCATTTCACTTATAACAAACTAGCTCAGATCACAAATTAATTTGTTCGTCAAAGAAAAAACAAAAATACATAAAAAACAATAAAAACCAATAAAAAAACATTAAAAACGTTTAAAAAACATTGTATAGGGTCTAATTACATAACTATAATACTCTATGCAGGAAATCGGTGAGGCAAACGGCCTTCAGACGTATTTTAAATGAAGTGAGTGTATTTGCCTCAACCACAGTTGCTGGTAATTTATTCCGGCAGTTAACTATCCGGCTGCTGAAAAAAAATTTTCTAGTATTGACCCTGAAGGGATTTGCAACCAACTTCCAGGAGTGCCCCCTCGTTCAATCACCGGAACGGAGCTCAAAGAAAAACGTGGAATCAACCCCAAGGTGACCATGTAGCAATAGATACGTTAAAGTTAGATCCGCTCTTAATCTTCTTAATTCAAGAGGTTCTAATTTCAAGGCGTTAAGCCTATCTGTATAGGATAGATGGGATAAACCCTTTAAACTCTTTGTAAACCTTCGTTGAACTGACTCAAGAAGGTCAATGTCCCTAAGGAGGTGGGGTGACCAAACTGGACTAGCATACTCCAGTATTGGTCGTACATAGACCTTGAAAGCCCAAGTTAGAGTTTGTGGGTCCCCGGAACGGAAGATTTTTCGAATCATAGCTGCCCGTTGCCGTGCAGCCATTACAATTTTATTACAGTGATAACTGAAACTAAGGTCGTTTGTGATCCAAACCCCCAAATCTTTTACAACTTCAATTTCTGGTAGTGTATTTGCACCCGACAAAAAATATTTGCAATGTAGATTCGAATTCCGGGACCCCACATGAAAAACATTGCATTTTTTTGGTGCTAATGGGAGTTGCCAGTCTGTCGACCAAGACTGAAGCCTGTTCAACTCTTCCTGCAATTCGGAATGGCTGACACAGTCAACCACCGAGCTGTACTGCTTCACATCGTCCGCAAATTTCTTTAATTTGATTTTATCATTTAGTGATGTCAGATCATTTAAGAAGATGATAAAAAGTAGTGGCCCCAAGACCGAACCCTGAGGTACTCCGCTACAAACCTGTGTTTGTTTTGATTTTACACCATCGATTTCAACCCACTGGCTTCTGCCCGTTAAAAACTCGGTCAACCACGTGAGAAGTTTATTTCCAAAACCAAATTTTTCAAGTTTGAACAGCAATTTGTTGTGGGTGACTGACTCAAAAGCCTTAGCATAATCAAGATAGATTACGTCGATAGGGATTCCATTATCAACAGCTGAGGTCCAATCCTCCAATGAACAAAGAAGTTGGGTGCATGTTGATCTCCCATCAACAAAGCCGAACTGGTCGTCAGCAAGTAACTCGTATTTTTTTATGTGATTCATCATTACGTCTTTTAAAACGAACTCTACTACTTTACATGGTACACAGGTAAGAACAATTGGGCGATAATTTTTGGGGTCTGATGATTCACCTTTTTTAAAAATTGGGGAATCTTTCCCTGATTTTCAAAGGTTCGGCAATTTACCAGTTTGCAGTGAAAGTTCACCAATCCAGGCTAATGGTATACAGATCTCATGTTTAATTTCTTTAAAGAAATGCGCTGAAAAGCCGTCTGGACCTACAGCATAACTTGCTCTCATTTTAGTTAAATATTTAAGGATAATTTCTGCAGTAACCGTTGGAAGCATACAGTCTGATAAGTTATCACGGCCTATTATTGAAGGGTATCATTTATCGTCCAAAACAAAATTTTTGGAGAACTCATCATTAAATACGTTTGTCTTTTCAGTCAAATCGATTACGAGATGTTTCCCGACTTTTAGTGGAGGGATGGTTCGACTAAATCCCGAATTATTTTTTACGAATTTATAAAGTGATGTAAGATTACCTTTTTTAATTAGTTTTCTTTCCTTCTTGATTTCAAAATCCCTGGTCAATTTAGTATAAGTTTGCCTGCAAGTATTGTAAGTAGTTAAATTTTCCGCATTTCTGTTGGACCGGTATTTCTTCCATAGTTTTTGTTTTACGCGATTTAACTTTTTTATACATAATGGGATGCTTAATTTTGATTTTGCTCTTAAAGTATTTGTATTTTTAACTAATGGCGTGCAATTTACTATGCACTGATTTACCAGTTTAATAAAGTGGATATACATAAGATCAACGTTTGTGTAACCAAGCAATTCTGAAGCCCATGGGACTCGTCTCAGTTCTAATTTTAGATAATCAAAATTTATTGGGTGATCAATTTTTTGTTTGTCACCAATTTGATTTATTTTTGCACTGGGTAGTTTAAAACCCACCATATTATGATCACTACCACCCATATGCTCTAGAACTTCAATATCAAAAACACTGCGGTCATTTTCCACCAAGATAAGATCCAGGATGTTACTACCCCTTGTCGGCTTCTCAACCTGCTGTGATAAACCCAATTCAGACATACATTCTAGAAAAAGCTTGCCGTTCCTATGAGCGGCCGAGGAAGCACTCCAGTCTATGAATGACATGTTGTAATCGCCCAGCACAACCAACTCAACGCTTTTGGCACTGTAAAAATACCGTACATCTGAACAAAAACCCTCAATAGCATTTAAATCAAATTTGTCAGGTAAATAACCCAACAAAAAACGAAGTTTAGTATCCAGAATATCCACACACAGGGATTCGCTATTTGCTCCTCTGCCCACGATCTCATAAATTAATCAAGTGTTTTTTCAGAGCAATCAGTAATCCACCACCACGAGTTTCTCTATCTCTTCGAATTACAGTGTAAGGTGTGTTACCGACAATCATGCGGTCAGAGTGTGCCTCAGTCAACCATGATTCAGTCACGAAAACAACGTCGTATTTACCAGAGGCTAAAAGGAAAATAAAGGCTTGCAAGTTTGCATATGAGGAGTGATTATGCAAACCCAGATACGTGCCACTAGTGACATTTTGAGTATCACAAAAAATATATTTCAGACAAACAATAGCTTGAATTTATACCACATGAAAAACGAAGCTTGGAGCACTCCTTTGAAAGTTCTCCAAGATGACACTTCAAACTTTTAGAAATTGGCAGTTATTGGCAATTCAAATTGACACTTATCAGAGTTTGCTCAAAAAGTGGGATATATCTGATTTAGCACCAAACAGTTTAAGATGGATTTAACTGGTTTTTGCAAAAAAACGTTAACTAAGAGTGAAATATGAATGCATTTGATCATAACACAATGTTGGTTTTCGCTGATTTTGGTTTAAACAGTGAATAACAATCCAGAAAGATGCTTAGAAAGGGGTTTACAAAGACAAACATTACTAACAGTAAACCAGCCACCTAACACATCACTAATTAAGTGGGGCTATTAACTGAAAATAACACAATAATAACTTTGTTTTAAGCTGGTTATCTGGTTTAAAATGTGACATTTTTACAGCATAAAAAAGCTGAATAATATGCAAGTGCGACGGGACTAGACTGTTGTAGCACTACTTTTTAGCCCCTTCAACATAGCACTAAAACTTAATCAGAAACAGTGCTATACAATTTAAACAATAAAAAATTGTGCAGAACATTCACACAAAGATGTAGGGGAACTTTCCAAACACACTGTATTACATCTTTGTAATGTGTGGTGCGGTGGCGACCCAGACCACTGCACTGTGAATAAGGTTGGCACTAATCATCTTGCTGTGGATGCGCTATTAAGCGCCAATCTTCCTTCCCTCTCTACGAATGCGTGACACACAGCTGCACTAACAAACACATCATTAATATGGGACGTACAACGTAAATCAACGAAATCCGTACATGCTATTATTTGTGGCGCCATCAGTGGCATGCAAATCGTTAAAAAGTTGCAGCAAATCCTTCTTGCCTAGAGATGTTTTATACTTTATTGCTTCCATTAGTAGCCCATACAGTGTTCTGATGGAGGGGGGGAGTTGGAAGAGATACCTGACGATTTTTGTTGGGGGGGGGGATACAAAATAACAAAAATGACATGCCAATTTGTTGAAAACATGGTCTCCGGACACCAAAAGTAAAGCAGCAATACAAACAAAACATTCGTTGTGAGGCCCCTGTAAATGGGGGCAGGGGGGGGGGGAGTGGGGAATTTTTTGTAACCAGTTGAAGGGAGGGAGGCGGCACCCCTGTCCATGCATTTTTATGTTTTGCAGTGAAGACAGGAACGTCGTATCACACAGTTTAACAATTTGCTATCCCTGGATTGCACTACATTAGAATCGTACGAATCTCCTCGGTCAATATCCTCTTTAACGTAACCTACACAATGACTAAACAATGCCATTCATTCAAGAGGTGTTGAACAACGCGTGTATGACAGCGGACACGATCTAAATTGTACCGTTTAATTTCAGAGATTATGCTAAAATTGCACTTTTTTTTCTACTCACGTTTTGATTCTTTTATCTTCCGTTTTCTGGTTCCATTATTTCCTTCGCCAACAACAACAATGTCGTAGGAATAAGCAATAAGGCATGGAAGTTCGCTGGATGTACAATTTACCGCCATAGCTGCCGTAGTTAGCGTCAGTTTTAATGCGACAGCAACCACGTGACAGTAGCGTGCGATCTAACTGGCTTTCAGGAAATATTTACTTTTGCGCAAACAGTCTGCAAAATATATCTGAGTTTGCACAAAATGGTCAACTTTGACAATGTGTACAGGTCGGAATAATGTCTGATTTTGCTCGGACCTTCAACCATACGGTGAGGTGCTGCCATCTGATGGCGAAATGGTGCTTATCTCAATTTGCACAAAAATGGCGTTAATCTGGGTTTGCATAATCGCTCCTCATATATACTCCGAGCATTAACAAGTACACACTGTAAATTACTTTGATAACCAATTTGGTTTACAACTTGATGCTTCCCTACCAAGTATGGTCTGCGGGGATCACCCATTAATGACCCCAGTTTCCCTGATAATCAGGGCATGAAATTGCATTTGATATTTCGTTTGATAGTATTTCCTTTCCATGGTTAGTTAAGTGTATACCATCCCGTGCAAAGAATCCGTGTCTGCCAAGAACTTGGTTCCACACCGACACGAAACCAATGCCTATACTTAAACACACTCGGTACAGCTCACTATTTGCACATATTAGGTTGTTGTAACACTGGTGTTTGTTTTTGCTTCTGTTTCCTGGTTGGGGCAACAAACCACAGCATATTACCCTAGCACCAGGTTTTATTTGCCAAATGGCAAGGGCTGCGTCCTTAATACTATTTGCAATTTCAAATGGCGTCTTATCATCGATATTGTTACCACCGGCACACAAAATCACAACTGGGTCCTCGGAAGTGTCACGAAGTACGGCTGGCAGTTTTTCGGCCAGCTGTTCTAGCGAAGGCCCGGATACGTCCAGATTAAAGAGTCCCCTAGACTTTTCCACAGTCTAATAGCACGGATGTGAGAATCGCCAACGATGATTATTTTCTTTTTCCTTTGATTCTGATGGTTACTGGACGAATTTGTAGCACTGGGCTCAGAGATGAGGTCCGAACTATGGTTCCTAAAGTGGCGGTTTGCAAGAAAACGTGAATCCGGATGGGTTGGATTATTTCTTTCCAGTGTGAGAAGGAGGTTGTCCCATGCTTTCATCTTTTTTGCTGGGTCACGAGGTAAGCATTTATTTTTATGTATTCTTTCGCTTTCATGTAATGTATTTGCAATGGTAATTGTAGGTCCAGATTCCACACCGATGGTTTGACTATCCATGGTTACATTTAATTTTTGTTTATCAATAAGTGGATCAACATGACTGGATGCAACCTGAACTTTCCCAGCTGGTGACTGCAGTAATACGGTACGGACTTTAAATTTTTTTATCTTGTGCTAAAACGCAAAACCCCTACAAGGTTATCTTTGATGTCTCCCTCAACTGAACACAAAGTCCGAAAAGCTCAAAAGCAAATGCTAAAATCTACAACACACAAACCAGAACTATCATTTAATATTGGCTCACCACTATATCGCAGGGACACATGTCCAACCACAGTAACTCGATGAGAAAAGGGATTGATAAAATCGCTGGACTCTAATATGCAATTTAACATTCAAGTTGAAGATGAAGATGGGAGAATCACTAGAAAGCACTTAGACCAAATTAAGCCACTTGTTCCATTTGGTGACG
>JAHWFP010122914.1:18811-45972 GCA_023313725.1 Lithobius niger | reverse complement strand
GGGGGGGGGGTGAACGATGTGATGCTTGGGGTCGTCGACTGGTTGACACCTTGGATCCGTTGGATCTTGCTGTTGTTCAAAACGGGTCTCCGACTTTCCTTAGGCAATATGGGGGTGTAATACAGGAGTCTGCCATAGACTTGTTTCTGTGCTCCTCCAGCTTGGCTCCACTGTTCTCTTTTGAGGTGTCTCAAGATTTGGGGGGCAGTGATCACTTCCCAGTGGCACTGTCCTATGAGACTTCTTCGGCTCTTTTTGGGCATCATTCAGACCAGACACGGTCGGCTTATCCGTCAATTGACTCAGGTGACTTCGCTCCTTGGATCAGACAATGGATTACAGCCAAGGGGCACCACGGACGGCCTACTTCGCGGCGTCGAAACAGGTTTCCGGCTTGGTGGTCTTGGTGGTTTATACTAACGTTGTTAGGTACAGGCGCAGAGCCTGGCAGCGGTTCTTGAGGTGTAGAGGGTTGGTTAGGTGGTATGAGTATGTTGGTGTGTCCCAGGGGACGAATTTTATCTTGCGCAGGGAAAAGTCTCTATATGGGGCTAGACTCTGTGCACAACTTTCTAAGGGCCTACTGATGTCTCGAGTCTGGTCATTAGTGCGTCCTCAGGACTCTCGGCCCCCAATTTCCTGGTTGTTGAGTCAAGCGGGTGACGTGTTGCGTGGACCGAAAATGGCTCAGGCCTTCAATGATAATTTTGCATTGGTGTTCAGCTCCCCTAAGGGCTTTCCTCCTCCTGTTCACGGGGAGTGTCTTTCACCACATAGTGACTTGCCCCTTGACATGGTAGAACTTGTCGCGGCTCTTGACTCCTCTCGGGCAAATGGGGCTGTGGGAATCGATCGGATTTCGTATGCTCAGCTGAAGGGCCTCTCTGAGGCTGGTCTTTCTGACCTGCTTGCTTTTTACCAGAGCAGGTTCGATGGTGCCCCACTCCCCAAGTCATGGCTCTTTTCGATCCTCACTCCTGTGCTGAGTCGGGGTAAGACCGGCACTTCGGTGACGAGTTACAGCCAATTGCTCTTCTGTCCTGCCCACGTAAAGTCTATGAGAGGATTTTAGTAAATAGGTTAGTTTGGCAGATTGAAAATTCGGGGAAACTGTTTCCGGCGCAATTTGGTTTTCGTAAGAACAGGGCAGGGATGCACAGGACACGGTGCTATATTTGGAATCTGGGATTAGGGAGGCCTGGGCAAGTGGCTGTATCACGGCCGTTGTTTTTCTCGACATCAAGGCCACGTACGACATGGTCGATGTGGCCTGGGTGGTGCACTCTCTCGAGGATCCGGGGGTCATGAAGAAACTAGTTGGAGCTGTCTCTGCTTTGCTTGGGTTGCGCCAGTTTGCTACCAGGGTGAACAGCTCCTGGTCTGGGATTTCCTCCACTGACAGGGGCCTCCCCCAGGGTAGCTGTCTCAGCCCAGTTCTTTTTGCAGTGACAATTAACAGCGTCCTGGAAGAGATGAACGTGTTGGCAACTGTAGTTGCTTACGCTGATGATGTGGCTGTGTGGGCGTCCGGTAAGGACTTGCAGCTCCTGCTGGCTGTTCTGGAATCTGCCGTTAGTAGGGGACAGAACTGTTAGCGAGCAGGGGTCTGGCTCTGTCGGGACCCAAATCAGAACTAATGATTTTTAGTAGGGGACTGGGGTGTGAGGGGGCAATCACTGTGAATGGTACTATGGTTAGGTCTAAGTCCAAGGTACGGTACCTTGGTTTCTGGCTAGACCCATGACTGAGTTGGATCAGTGATACTATAGCCTTCAAAGAAAACATTGCGTCTCGGTTGGGCATTTTGGGGTCATTTGTTTCTAACAAACTCACAACAAAACGTTCCACAGTTTTAGCTCTATATAGGATTTATGTGAGAGCTTGCGCAGATTTCCACGCTCCACTTCTAGCGCGTTCCCGGCGTGCTTTGCAAGCCATTCAGGTTTCGTTGAACGATTGTTTGCGAACTGTGTCTGGCTGTCTCCCGACGACCCCTGTTTTGGCACTCCACATTGAGACGGGGGAACGCCCACTAGATTTGAGGGCAGCTGAAATACTTACTAAGGTCTGTTTACGAGCTGTGGCCAGGGGTACCTTGGATCCTATAGCACGTGTGATTCTGAGGTGCACCTCGTTTCCGCAGGGTGATCGTGAGGTGCTAGGGGCGTCGGGCCGGGGGGGCAACCCTGATTCAGCAGAGGGGCCTGGGCGGCTTCTCGCTCCTGCTCCTTTTGCATCCGCCTCGCCCATGGGTTTGGTGTGGGGCCGCCTTATCCATTCAGGGCAAGGGGTCCGCACGCTACGACCCAGTTCCTTCTGGCTCTGCCAGCATATTCTGTGTTGCGTCGTTTCACTCTTCCTCTTTTGAGGGTGGTGTTGGGATTTGCATCCAGAGTCTCCATCTGCATCCCGAGTCTCTATTTTCTGACTGGTATACCGACGGTGTTTCTCGGAGAGCTGATCGCCATTTCAGTGGCAGTGGATATTGGGCTTGATTTGTCTCTGCCTCGGTTTTGTGTCTATTCAGACTCTGCAGCTAGTCTGGGATTTCTCAGGCGGTCGTTTCAGTCTATGGAGGTTTCCCATCCGATTGTTACTGTAATCGGGTGGAAGTTGTTCTTGGCTGTGCAGATTGGCGTCAGCGTTCGTTTGGTGTGGGTTCCTGGCCACTCAGGTGTCATAGGAAACGAGGCAGCAGATGGGCTGGCTAAGGCTGGGTTCGAGTGTAGGACTGCTCCAATTCGGTTCCCTTTGGGCTACAAAGATCTGTGTCCAGTTGTCGCGGAATTAGCAAGGAGAGAGTGGCAATGCAGATGGGAGAGAGGTGCAACAGGGCGTACCTTGTTTAAAATACACCCTACTGTGTCCTCGCCCGCTGCACTTGGTCGTCTCTCGCGTAAGGACGCGGGTTTAGTGTCCAGGCTAAGGACTGGGCACGTTCAGCTCCGTGCCACCTGCATCGCGTAGGTTGGAGCGGTTTCCCGGGGTGTGCCTGTGGTAATGGGGAGGAAATTGTTCGGCATTTTCTGTTCTCTTGCCCTCTCTGGGCTAAGCACAGGTGTTCACTTTTATCTCGGAACGATGTTCAGTTACTCAGTGTTTTTGGGGTCCCACCTCATCTTGGGTCAGCGAGACACACTCTTAGGGCTATTGACAGGTTTTGCAGGAATACGGGACGACTGGGGTGACTTCCGGATCGTGGGTTTAAAGTAACGCCTCACTGCTTGCTCGCCTCGTTTCCAGGGTGCAGCCGGAATTGTTTGGGTAATGCTCAGTTGTTTAATGGCTCTCTGGTTGATAGGTTTAAGTAGGGTAAGTTTACATTTAGAGTGAGCGAATGGTGTAAGGACCTAATAGGCTCAATAAACATAAACATAAACATAAACCGAGCCATTATTGTGATAGCATAACAAGCCATTGTTGGCGGGAATGTTCTTTGCTCCACTCCGTTTTTAAAACTCAATAACTGCAATAAATGCCTTTATTTGTTTATTTTAATACATTTTAACTCTTTCCTTCGGGTCTTTCTTCAGCTGCAATAAATGTATTATTTTGGAAACATTGATATGTATTAGAATATTCGTTCGTTATGAGCATATTCGAATAGGATATTTGCCATTCGAATATTCGCAAAAACATTCAATGTCGTTTTAAGTTTTTTTTTTTAGTTAGTTATTAAGTTTTCCTGTGGGCTTCTCGAGTCCGAGTCAGTCCGCACTATGTTTTTTCTGTTCCCCTTTCCTTCTCAACCAATTTGTGGTGGGAATGATCCATGCATTTTGGATTGCTTGCTTGAAACTGATGGAATGGGGGGGGGGGGGGGGTGATTACAGATGCGCGGCAGAAGTTCTTTCTAAAACATTTAAGAACTAAAGAATGGGAACGTCAGCCAGGGCTCTATGGTTGCCAGTTGATAGATGACATCAACTTCAATATCATACGTAAAAGGAAAGACACCTTGGTGGATTACGTTCATTCCGAGTGCAGTTGGCAATTTAGCATTTTTTCTTCTGTTGTGCATTCCAAGTTGCCTTGTCTAGTAGGTTAAATTAAACTTGTGGTTATATTTCGTATGCCTTGCATTGCCAACAGACTAAATAAAACTTAGGTGTTTAATGAAAACGTATTATTATTTTTTGGGGGGGGGGGGTGCGGGGAAATTAGGCCTAATCATGACAGCAAAAATTTGCGAATATTCGAATATGCTTTTTCCCTATTCGTCCCTAACGTAAATATTGCTAGCGGTAGTAGATTTACTTACATAAGAACCCCACGCCGGAATTTACTATGCCTAGAATTATTTTTTTCTTATTTAAAAAAATAATAGTTATTAATTTAAAGTGTGAAATAGTTTAATACTACTTTAGAAACTATTTGGATACGTAAACATGAACAGCGATTGTATTTTCACTACTTAAGAAAGATCCAAAGACCTTCGTTTTCTTACTTACGTAAGTAAGAAACCCACGCCTAGCCGTGGTTCTTACTAGTGGTAAGACAACGGTTTCATTGTTGCAGCATTGTTGCAGCAGTGTGTCTAAATGATATAAAGCCACTGCTCCAACAATGAAAGAGTTATACAAAGTACAATGTTGCGTATATCGTTTTATTGTTGTGAGAATTGGTAGTTTGTAAAAATGAGTTTGTTATGCTTTGTAAGAAGATTGTCACTTATTGTTGTTGGTTGTGGCTCCGTTTGGTAATGTGGTTAGAAAAGAGTTGGGCTGACGCCTTAACGGTTTGGCAAACAGTAATCCCCATGGTGAAGTTCTAGTTGAAAATCCCCTTCATTAAGTGTTTGTAAATGTTGTTTGGACTAACACTGAATAAATTCCAGATGGACTTTTTGCCGTCAAAAATTAGATATGACTGTTAGATTGATTTCAGCTTCAAAAACGGGAGACCATAACCACGTGGCCAAACCAAACCCGAAATTTTGTATTAAGATTTTTGTTACGTCTGAATTTGGTCGAGGACGTGCTCAGCTTCAAGACACCGGTTGAGATATTCTGTAACCCTTGGCCATTTCGAAATATTGAGTATGGCATCCCAGATCTACAATTTTAGATATTTTAAACTTCCCTGTTCCAATACAAGTTTGTTATCAAATTATATGTTTATTGGGATGCCAAGGTCAAAAATATGTTAGAAAATGTGGTAGATCTCGGAGGAAGCACGTCTATTCAATATGGCTGCCAAAATGGTAGCCTTGAATGAAAATTTCTTGCATTCGTCCTTGTATGCAAGTATGGTATCAAACTAGATGGTCGTTGAGCTGCCACGTTAAAAAATATGTTCAAAAACAGCGTTAGACCTCAAATTAACATACCAACAAACAAACAAACCAACAAACCAAACAACAAACAAACAAGTAAACGAACGATCGAACGATACACCGAGCACAGGCAGGTGTTTGAGAGTGCTTTGCGAGTGCATTGGAGAAAGCATTGTGGCACATTTTTTCCGGTTGCGCTTCGCATCTTGTTTCTTTGTCCATGTGCTTTAAAAGCGCTAGAAGGCGTTGTTCTTCAACAGCAGGTCCGTTATAAGAAATTTTATTTTACAACCCACCTCTGGTTGTACCACTATCAATTTTCAAAATCTGATTTTAATTGATGTAGTGGTTATTGCGTGATGCGATTGCAAAGATAGCATTTGAGTATATTCATAACGGAGCTTCCGGTCTGGTTCTACCATAAACTATTCATAGCTCAGCTGACGCAATATTAGAAGAAATTTGGCCTTCGGATTTCTATTTGAACCAAACTCAGTTGTAATTGGTTTAACTGGCAAGAAACATGTGAATGTTGACAATGTTTGCAGATGATTTGAAGATTGGGGCTGAAAACCTATCTTCAGGGGCATCTTCTGTGTAGGAGACGTAGATCCAAGCTGTTGAGGAGTGGTCTAGACACCGGCAGCTGCCTATTTCTGTACCAAAGTGTTTTACTCTCCATGTTTGGAACCAAAATCATGAATCAGAGTATTTTCTAGAACATGAGCCTTTGCCCTCCTCCGTCGAGGTCAGGGACTAGGGGTTTTGGTTTAATGGAAACCTGAAGCCCTCCCTCCACTGTCAAAAGATTTCTGCCGCAGCTTTCCGACGTTTGGCGATCGTATATAGGTGCTTCACTTCGGGCAGTATTGCAAATAGTTTGGGCGTTCAAGGTTTTTGTATGCCCCATCCTTGCATATGCTACTCCTGTCTGGTCTCCACATTTGGCCAAGCACATTGACCTCTTGGAAAAAGTCCAACGTCGGTTTACTTGGCCGGTTTCAGGAAAATTGACTATGGTAACCGACTTAGCAAGCTTGTTCTTGAGTTGCTGGAACTACACCGAATAAAATTTGATCTTATTTTGACATACAAGATTCTGCATGGGTTGATCTCCATTGATCTTCTTGTTTTGATCTTGGCCTTAGCAATATTTGTACTAGGGGGCCACAATCTGAAGCTTGCTGTACAATCTTCTCGTCTCGACTGTCGTCGATATTTCTTCTCGCTTCAAGTTGTTCCAATATGGAATGCACTAGGGGCAGAGACAGAGAATGCCCCAACTCAACTGTTTTTGGTTTTTGCAGGCTGCTGGCTTTGGGACAGTTAAATGTATTTCTTAAGTGCCCCCTGGCCCCCATTTATTAAACTCTGCCACCAGCAGACCCCTCCCCTCCCAACCCCTGTTTTTGGAACGGTGTTAGTAGCTCCCTGCCCTTCCGTCTTCCCTCCACGTAATATGTGAAAACCAGTATAATGTACGGTATGTGCTGCAAGTCTTATTTAATTCCGAGTCATAGAACTGCAAGCTAACTAAAGACAAGTGGATGTTAATCCAGTTTTCACCCGTCCTAACGGCAATTGTTTAAAGACACGGGTGACATGAGGATCTGTAAATGTGATCTATAATGAAGAAATCTAAAGAAAAAACAGTGCTCATTGTTGATTGCTCCGCACTTTGTGGTGTGCACTGTATGAAAAGGCACTGCATAAGGATACGTAAAAGCATTAAGAACGGCTATAAGCAAACACTTATGAATAAAAATTCACACCTTGCCTTTGATCATTATAAGGAGAATTTTTCTCTTCTTTCCGCAAAACGAGGACCATGGTCGACTTACACTGAGAATTTCCCTGACCGAAATTTGCTCCCTTGATCGTGTACTAAATTCGCCCAATCACAACCGACTTACAGTGATAATCACTCAGTAGCTTTCAAAAGCTACTGCGTGATTATCACTGTAAGTCGATGTTCATTGGCTAAATTTAACATTAAATCAGTTAGGCAATATCCTGTAGCTTTCATTGGTCGACGCAGTGTAATGCTACACCGTGCAAAACATGGCGAGCGCTTTCTTTAGTTGATACGTTTTTGGCAGTCACTCGCTTCAAACATTACACAGTTGACACGTTACGATACGTTCATTTCCGTAACCTAGCAACGCCTGCATTCACACGTAGAAGCTGGTGGCGAAACCCGTTAATCCGCCTGTGTCGTTAGGCCTAACGTCAACGTAACTTAGCAACAAATTCAGAACACCGTTTTGAAATTTATTACGCTCCACTACAGTCCGTATTTGATTGTTTTTTTTTTTATTTACTCTTGCAATTTTAGAAAAAATAAAATTATGTACTGCATTTATTAATTTATTATTACGGAATTGTTTAAAGTAAAAATTTTGGAGGTGTGCGCCAATGACAAATTCTTCAGCGGCGGCGAATATCAATTTTATTCCTGGCGGCCGTAGTGCCAATCGGTGCGCCGATATTTGGATGGCAGCGCGACTTTTATAAAAATTTTTAAATGTTGCATACGAAATTTAGAGTGCCGAATACTGAAATATGACGTGAAATTCTCTAACTAAATACCGCGCGAGCTATTGAAAATTATCAAATTTTTTTCAACACTCGTGTTTTGGCCCATTAAATTCACTCGTGCTATTTATTGGCAGATAAATTAATGTCTGCCTAAATAGCACTCAGGAGTTTATAGGGGCCAAAACACTCGAGTTAAAAAAAAATTATCGATAATTTCTTTAGTTCTTGGGATATTACGTTTGAAATGATCCCGGCAAATCAAAAGCGAAACTTAATTACACTGAGAATTTTCGTTTTCTTTTCACTAAATGAGGTCCATGGTCGGATTACACTGGGAAGACCCCTGCTCATCGAAACCGAAACCAACAGCGTACCTCCTCCTTCAGTAATTATACAGAACAAAGCTTTTCTCAATGAGCGAAGATCTGTACAGTATACCTGACTTAGAGGATGCTGCTTTGTTTTATGCCCTTATTAGGGAAATGACTTCAGCTTCATTAATCGTCGGGTTTTTTACGGCTACACCACAAAGCTGTTTCTCGGTTAAGCTTCGTTTAATTTGGCGTATCAACAACATAAAAATGACGTTAGGCCTAATACGAAAAGCCAATGCTGAAGCGAACGAAATAACAAGTTGGTTAATGAAATGCTATGGTGGAATGGCGTCAGCTTCGTTAATCGTCGGGTTTTTTCCGAAAACACGAAGCAGCTTAAACGTTTCATTTGGCGTATCAGCAACATAAAAATGAGGTTAGGCCTCATACGAAATGACAATGCCGTAGCGAACGAAATTACAGGTTGGTTGATGAAGTTCGATGGTGGATGGTAACGCTACGCCAGATAAGAGTTAAACATCGTCAACAAAACATAAACGGTAAACATCATAAACAAAACTAAACACAGTAAATCAAAATTACTTCGTATGTGGAAATCGAGATCGTAAATCGAAACCGAATCCCTAACACGAAATTCCTTCAGAAAATCGTTTAGGGAAAAGAAAACAAAAATTCTCAACCGAATTCCACTCGTGCTTGTATTAAATGTATAATTTGGGTGTTTTAGCACTCACTCCTTTCCAACAAATTTCACTCGACCTTCGGTCTTGGGAAATTAAAACTGGAAAGGAGTTTCGTGCTAAAACACCCAAGTTGTCGATTTAATACAAGCACTCGTGGTATTACAACTGAGAATTTCCCTGACCGAAATTTGCTCACTTCATCGTGTACTATATTCGCCCAATCACAACCGACTTACAGTGATAATCACGCTGTAGCTTTTGTAAGCTACTGCGTGATTATCACTGTAAGTCGATGTTCATTGGCTAAATTTAAAACTAAATCAGTTAGGCAATATCCTGCAGCTTTCATTGGGCGACGGAGCGTAATGCTAAACCGTGCAAAATATGGCGAGCGCTTTCAGTTGATACGCTTTTGGCAGTCACTCGCTTCAAACGTTACACAGTTGACACGTTACGATACGTTTGTTGAATTCATTTCAAATAAACTTATATATTTTCCTACCAGTAACAGTCCGGAAGGCTTTTCTTTCGAAATACGCACTGTGTCGTTCATTTCCGTAACCTAGCAATGCCTGCAATCACACGTAGAAGCCGGTGGCGAAACACGTTAATCCGCCTATATCGTTAAGCCTAACGTCAACGTAACCTGCAACAAATTCTGAACACCGTTTTGAAATTTATTACGCTCCACTACAGTCCGTATTTGATTGTTTTTTTTTGTATTTACTCTTGCAATTTTAGAAAATATTAAATTATGTACTGCATTTATTAATTTATTATTACGGAATTGTTTAAAGTAAAAAGTTTGGAGGTGTGCGCCAATGAAAAGTTCTTCAGCGGCGGCGAATATCAATTTTATTCCTGGCGGCCGTAGTGCCAATCGGCGCGCTGATATTTGGACGGTAGCGCGACTTTTATAAAAATTTTAAATGTTGCATACGAAATTTAGAGTGCTGAATACTGAAATATGACGTGAAATTTTTAAACTAAATACCCCGCGAGCTATTGGAAATTATCAAATTTTTTTCAACACTCGTGTTTTGGCTCATTAAACTCACTCGTGCTATTTATTGGCAGATAATTTCCCTCGTGCTACGCACTAAGGAAATTAATGTCTGCCTAAAAAGCACTCGTGAATTTATTAGGGGCCAAAACACTCGAGTTGAAAAAATTATCGATAATTTCCTTAGCTCTTGGGATATTACGTATGATAATTCCCCTGCAAATCGAAAGTGAAACTCTAAAACGAAACTACTTTGGAGAATCGTTTTGAGGAAAGAAAAACAAAAATTCTTTTACCGAATACCACTCATGCTTCTATGAAATTTATAATATGTTTTTGCACTCGACTCCTTTCCAACAAATTTCCCTGGATCTTCGGTCTCGGGAAATTAAATCTGGAGAGGAGTTTCGTGCTAAAACACACAAATTATTGATTTTATGTCACCTCTTTTTTTTTTTCTGTTCTAAGCCGAGTCTTGATTTGGGCGTTTACCGAATTCAATTTCAACTTAAATTCTAAATACTTCTTGGGTCACAGTTCTCAGAATTCACGTTTAAATAGTTCTACCGAAACTTTAATTAATGAGGACTCAGTTAGCTCACTAAGGGTTTCCAAACTCTCAACCAATAACTAAAGTGTGCTCCTTCACTTTTAGTTCCTACAATAATTTTAAGTGTTGGTTTATTCCCTTCACTCAACAACAATTGTGTTTCTTTGTTTCTTTTTACAGAAACTGGGGATTTTTATTTCAACCTCACTTTGTAGTTAGAAAAAAAATACGACATTTTTCAGATATGCGTAGTCTAAAAACTGTCTCCCATGTTTAACGTTATTTTCCTAAGAAAAGAACGGGGTGTTTTTATTCGGCTAAGGGGGATCTGATAACCGAAATAAAACCAGCTCACAAGAGGTTACCTAGCACGCGGGCACTGGCTAGGGCCTAGTAAGCTCCCAAAGAATGCTGTAAATTACTTAACAACGGGTAGCGTTCCCCACTGTAAGTCGATTACAACTGTTTTACTTTATTTTTCATAAATGAAAAAGAAAGTGGGTTCGATATATTCAGGCAGCTCTTCCCAAATAAATCGTGTGATTGACTGTGGTTTTCCTGCCACGCGGGCACTGGACAGTTTCACAGACTACCTCCCAAACGTTGGTTTGCTTATATTCAGAATTTTTCAAAACCAAACATAAAAAAATGTCGGGTTCAAATCCTGGGGACAAGGCCCCCAAAATATGTGAGGTGCTAAGGGAGTGGACGATAAGTTTCGAGTCAAGTTCAATTCCTATTCACTCCTTACTGCATATCTAGGGGACTATACACAATAGCATCACATATTAGGCATCGGCTTCAAGTTTTCCCCTTGAACCGACCCTGTTCAGAGCAGAGAGACTGTGGGCGCATCGTCTCTCCTACACCAAGTCCCGATTCTGGCCCAGCTGGCCAGCTTATATACTGGCCAGGAGGGGGGGGGGGAAACCCCTTCAGGTTTTACGTCATGTGACAGGCTAACTGGCCCGAACCAGTTCCTTCTAGTTTGAGTAGAGGAGCAAGCTCGTTACCCGGCTGTTGGCGCTCTGCCAATAGCTGCGTTTAGGCAGATATTGAGAGAGTGCACAAGCAGCGCATGTAACTGCAAGGCGTACCGCGTAGTAGCGCCTCGCTATACATTATAGCGTGTTACACCGTTTTAGGTCTTTTGTTTTTTTTTAATTGATCTCAGTGAATTGGTCTCCACATCTGATTAAGGATGTTACTTTGTTGTAATCTGTTCAGCGATCTTTTACCAAGCGTCTCCCTGGTCTCAATCTTTTACCCTACAAACAGCGTCTGACCATTCTGGGTCTTGAATTGCTTGAACTGAGACGTCTCAAAGCGGACCTTTGGCTGACTTTCGCAATCCTGCGTGGTTTTGTAGACTTCGATGCAAACAAGTTGTTTTCGGTTAGAGGAAACAGCTACACTAGGGGGCACAATTTAAAGTTGACTGTTGGGGAGGTGAGGCGTGATTGCACAAAATATTTCTTTTCTAATCTCGTCGTCAGACCATGGAATGACTTCCCATCCGCGCTAGTGGGATCGTCGAGTCTTAAAAAACTTTAGAGCCGGGCTGAAAAAAGTTTACTTTACCAAATTTCTTAGACGTTTTTTTGATATTTTAATCTTTTTATTGTTTATAGTTTTTTTTTATTGTATAATTCTTGTATCCGTATGACCCTGCACACTGTGCATAGCTCGTATATGTTTTTGTTTTTCCTTTTGGGGGCAGGTGTTAGTGGATGTTCAACTCGTCCCTTCCTGTTTTATTCCTTTTGCCGACTTTCGCCAATAAATTTGCTTATTGTATTATATTATATTATATTATATTATATTATATTATATTATAATTATATTATATTATATTATATTATATTATATTATACTGAGCCACCGTGTAGAAAAAAATAACTACCTTATGAATTGATGACATAATTATGAATCCTATTAATTACAGTTATAACGATATGATGGAAAATTTACAACTTGATTTCGATTCTATTAATGTCTGGTTTAACGAAAATGTAGTATTTACTAGTGAAACTATAGACTATTAGTTTGACAATTAAGACGTCTCTCACACATGACACTTCCATATCAAATTGATTTACTTGCCCATTCTGAACATTTTGATTCAAAAAGTATTTCAACCTACATGCACTGTTCTACAAAAAAAATTCTGAAAAATATCTCTGCTTAATCATCGATTCATCAGGATTTTTAAAACGCTTATTGACAGAGAGCCAAATAATGATAGCCTCCCCCCCCCCTTCCCCAAAGTAAACTAAGCATGATAAGAAAAAAATGAAACTACCAACAGGTAGCCCATTTTATTGTGGGTTTACACTCACAAGCTCAATATTCAGTGTTGACTCCATTGGCGTCACGAACAGATTGATGACAGCAGGGTAGGATGACAAGAGTGAGTCAAAACGCTCCGTGTTGATCTCTTATTTTCTGAATGTGTGTGAAAATTTTGGATCCATCTTGAAGGACAATGTTGATAAAAGGATGCTTTCTGAACCTCTAGCAAGTCGATTTAGTCATGCTGAGACGGAGGAGCGTTTTGATGCTGTGATTCGGGAAATGGAGTATATCGGCGAGTTTACTCAGCGACTCACCTTTGCATTCTCGCAGCTAGATCTCAATCGCAATGGCAAAGGTGACATTGCCATAGTAACAACGCTAAATGGATTAGCTAAATCCGACATCGTTTGAGTAAATAGTTGCAGTCTTATAATCCGTGCCAATAATATAAAAAATTCCTCATGAGGAAACAATTTTCCCAAACGCTTCTGAACTCACGTTATTTGCCGTTTTCGTTGCGTGGCGGCAGATATAAAACCGCCGCCATGTTGGAATTTGAGGTGATTTCTAGATTCTAGCTGCGAGAATGCAAAAGCGAGTGGTTGCTGTAAACGTGCCCTAACGCAGATATGGAGTGCGCTGCAGTGCAGCATCTTCCAGGGGGCCGTCGCGTGGTTTTTAATTTTATTTTAAATATAGCTCCGCTCACTGGGTGCGCATGGACTTGTGGTTGGGCTTAAAATACGCGTGGAGGCAAGCCCTACCCTGACACCAAGTTTCATGATGTCAACAAAAACAACTGTTGGTTTTGGAGTTATTACCAAATAACCACATAGCTGGTTTTTGAGTCACTTTTGCCTTCCTACCCTCCTCGTATTCAATCTGTTCGTGACGCCAATGTAGTAAACACTGAATATTTAGCTTGTGAGTTTAAACCCACAATAAAATGGGCTACCTATCGTTACTTTCATTTTTTCCCAATCATGCTTAGTTTACTCTTGGGAGGGGAGGGCGGCCCCCGCGGGCGAGACTATCATTGTTGGCAACCCTTACATTAAAAAAATCAAGAATAAAAAGATGCTTTATGATGCTTGGATTGCTACTCACATTCGTTATGGAATTTAAACATACGGATATTCATCTGAGTACCTTGTCAAAAGGTGACATAGTTTACAAAACAAAATTGTAAAGATATTGTTTGGAAATGTAAAACATGCACCATGCCGAGGATTTTTTTTAAGGATGTGAAATACTGAAGGGTTGCCAATTACGAGATTTAATTATGCCATCAAAGAATTATTGTGAAACAATGTTAAACAATTTGTACATATAAAAGTGGCTTCCTGCGTCCATCTACACAAAGATTTAATAATATTCTTTTGTGAAGAAAAGAAATGCATATGGTAAAAGAAATAAAAAGTTTTATATTCAACATGTTTTTTAACCGTCGTCCAAAGGAGTTGTGCAATTTTAATAATATTAGTGGTCTTCAAAAAAAACCTTTAAACTACGTAGCTCAACGTGGGTTTTTGAAATATACCATTCCTTCGTGATATTACAAATTTTCTTATTGTTTTTTTTTCGTTTATAGACGTTGTTGGCCAGTAAGCTATACAGCTTTTTGCAGGCCCAAGCGGCAGATGTTAAGTGGAAGGAACCACCATCGTTGTTTAATTGTGCATATTTTTAATGGCTTCTTCAAGCCAAGGCCAACTGGGCTACAAATCGCGTGTCTCATCTCCTGGCTCAAGGCCAGTTCATGCATGTGCTAGAAAGACAATGCTTTTAACGAGGCTTTTGTTGTCAGTGGTATTATGGCTAACATTCTGAACAAGAGGCGCATGTAGCTATTGGATGGCCAGACCGTTGGAGTGATGTATGGTTACCATATCGTTCGTTTATGAACTGAAGCATTAAGAAAAACGCGTCATACATTCTCATCATTTGCTTGATTGTTTTAGATGTGGAATGTCTGTCAGCAGCTTAAGAGCTGGAGCATGACAGCTCCTCGAGCGTATTCTTTAAGCTAAGGCCAACTAGGGTATAGAAATCGCGTGTCTTGCCTCCTGGCTCCTTGGCAGTTTAGGCGCACTGCAGAAGGGTGATGGTTTTCTAAACGGCGAAGCCGTTTTTTGTTTTGAACTGAAGCCTTACGAAAAACGCGCACTGCACTCATTTGCTTGATCGTTTTAGATGTGGAATGTCTGTCAGCAGCATAAGAGTTCCAGCATGAAAGCTCCTCGAGCGCATCGAGACGACGCGGAATGAGCGAGTGAACCGTGGCGTTTTTACTTGATTTCTGCAACTGTTTCACCAAGTGAGGGTTCAACAGAAAGTGAAGTGATAAGGAACCGATGGAAAAATCTTCACTGAGCAGGACGTAAAGAAAAAAATTCTTGAAAAAGTGAAACAAAAAAGCCCATGTAAAGTGTAGTACTAACACAAATTACATGTGATGTGAGGTTCTCGGTGTTACAACGATTCAGTCACGTTTCTGAGGAAATGTGTGCGCTGATTGAGTGAGCGAAGCGAACGATGATCAGCGTTTGTCATCGGAACAGCACTTTTTCCTAAATACAGTAATTAAGTAGTAGGGTAGGTTGCGCTGATTGAGTGAGCGAAGCGAACGAAAATCAGCGTTTGTCATCAGAGACAGCACTTTTTCTTAAACACTCTTAGTAAGTTGTAGGCTAAATATTTATCCTGTAGTGGAAAAATGCGCACATTATTTGGATCACTTCCTTGAACATATGTTTGATAATTTTTGCTGGGAGTGTCTGTCAGAACCATATGAGTTCCAACAAGAAATATCCTCGAGCGCAGCGAGACGCGGTGGAATGAGCGAGCGAAGCGAGCGACTCCGCTAGTCTTTAGTTTTAAAAACCTATCAGTTATCCTTCTAACAAAGACTTTAAAATTTAATTACTTTAAGGTTGTGAGGATTCACTTTTTTAAAGGTACTAGCCATATCATTCGCTTCGCTCACTCTATTGGTATCGAGTCACGCTTCATATGGTTCAAGTGATTTCCGGAGCCTCTCATTGCATAACTAATCATACCAAAACACCATAAGGGTAAAGGGACCCATCACGTTTTTGCCATATAAAGTGGTGATATCAGAGCCAAAATGGCTGCGACCAAGTTTATGGTCCGAACCGTGATCACTCAAGCTTACCTGACAACGCCGAGGTATCAGTTAAGATTGAGTGATCAGGGTTGGGACGGAAAACTTGGTGACAGCCATTTTGACTCTGATATCATTACTTTCTATGGCAAAAACATGATGGGTCCCTTTATCCTTATGGTGTTTTGGTATGATATCACCCCTTTTGGTCGTATTATGGTTTTGTTTTAGTGTAAGTATTAATTCAAGACAGTTTGTGTGTCACGAATTTTAACATGAATTAACTGAAAATTCGAAGTTCATAACACGTGTTAACAATGACTGGCCCGAAAACAAAGTGAAAACAGCAATATCATTGTTAGACGTTAAGTTATTTTTTATTTCCTCTGCTTTTGAAATCTGCACGACGTTTTTCTATTACTTCCTACTGATCCAAAACATGTCGTTGGTTTAATAATAATAATAATATAAGTACTTTTTTTTTAATTTTGGGATTTAGTTGTTTATTTTGAAAGGAAATAGAAATAGAAATAGAGATTGACGGTGCACGAAGCACCCCCCCCCCCAAAAAAAAAAAACCAAAGAAGTAAGCAACTAGAGCGTCATAGCGTGATTTGAAAGCGTTGAGTGAAGGAGCGCAAGCAACAGATTGAGGGAGGGAGTTCCAGGGTTGAACAACCCTTTCCGTGAAAAAGTGAAAGTGTAGTTTATTCCGAGAGACAGTGCCAGAAATACGGAGTGGTTGGCCACGAGTGAAGTTGACATTTGGAATGAGGGAAAGAACAGGGTCCACATCAAGAGAATTGTGAATAAGTTGGTAGGTTAAGTATCATGTCGCCACGATGAAAACGATCATGAATGGAGGAAAGCCCAAGTTTAAAGCTCAAAGTTTGTCCAGAGCAGTATTGAGGGATGTTTTTCGCTTATTTCAGGGTCATGAAATCAAGTTACAATGATGAACATAGACCTAAAAGAAGCGCAATTTAATTATCTTTTATTCGCCGCTGCTCTCATCTTTGTAGTTGCCTGGGGTTCAAGAGGAGTAGCGGTACACGCACGCATTCAACGCACATCGCACGTAGTTGAGTTCACCAGGATTGTAAATATTGTGTGCTGATTAATTTTGCACAGTAAGCTCACAAGTTCCGGAACTTGTGCATTCTGTACAATAAATTATTAAAATTGTTATAAATATTTATTATTGTAGAAACCTTCATTCATGTTAAGGCAGCCTCGAGTCAAATTGCAATCGTTCCACCGCATAACCCTGAAAAAAAAACAACCTCAATTGTGTTATAATAACAGTTCATAAAAGCCTTGAGGTGCTACAGAAAAAAGCACGGTGTTTCAGAAAACGCAACATTTACATTATCAAGTAAACAAAAAATTAAGACAAATATTTGATCGTGTGTCGCGTCAAACGGACAAATTAAAACTATAAAGAGAGACTAAAAGTCATTTCACCTTGGGCCAAACCTCAACGTGATGGCAACATCGAAATAAACCCTCCAAAAGAGTCAGCAGGTGCCGAAAATCGTGCATCGAGAAAACCTAGACGAGAAGAGACTATCGCATGCTTTCTCTTTTCTTTCTGTCCTACCCGGCGTCATGGCGTAAGCTGGGTAAGCATAACTTTATTTAAATCTCCTCGGAGGATTTTACTGTGACTTTTTTCATCACGTTTTGCGATTAACCTGGGGGTGAAATGACTATTAAAAAAAATCTTTTATTCCATCGATTTACCTTTTTGACTTAGCACAAGATTCAATTATTTGTAGTTTTTTTACCCTCTTGAAAGCGGCTGGCTACTGTTGGCCGAAACGTCGTGTTTAACAGTTGTTTTCATGTATTGCTTTTCTTGTAATTCCCTAGGTATTTAAAACAAAATATTCTTCTGGTGCGTTTAAACCTTTTTTTTTTTTTTTTTTTTTTTACAAGAAAATGCAACCGATCAATAAAAAATGAAAAATGTTTGCCTGCACTAGGAACGTCATGCACCGCATTCCTCTTCCTCGTATATGTAAGGCTATATATGTGGACAAACTCAGCAAAGGCTTACAGAAAGGATTTCGGCCCATAAATCTAACGTCAAACTCAAAGTTTTGACAAATTCATTTGTGCAGGATAAAATTCAAGCAGAAAAATCTCCATGTCTTATAGAGACAGGTCAAATTCCTGACCTGGACAATACGGAAGGGCTCTTCACTTTAAAGGAATCCATACCTGGATTAAACCTCGAATCTTTAGTTTTTTTTTTTGGTCAACAAGTGTACGCAACCACATCTTAACCTGAAAATAAGATTGTTAAAGAATACGTTTCTGTTACACACAAGTTAGGCCTCTCAGTATAAACCATAGCCAACACCCCCAACCACACACTCCACTTGTTGATTGTGGTTATTCATCACTCCTGGTTCTGAGTTTGGTATAAGGAAGAAATATCGTATTGGGCTTCCCTTCGATCCTCCACTTGCAGGATGCGGTTTGGTCCCATGATTTGGTGTTTCTCCAGTAAATCTGGGTTCGCTCTTGTTTTTAATTGTTTTTTTTTTTTTTTACAAATTTTAGAATTGTTTGAATTTCCTTTAAGGATGCTTTGGTTTGGCATGATGTAATTTATAGTGTATCCTATAGAGCAGTGATACGACGTAGTATTATTGTATATAACTCTATGCTGGTGCCTTAATGGGTTAGCTGCAAGGCGCACTGCGGAGATAAACAGAAGGGCGTCATACTGAAGCCGATGGTGTGAAGAGTTGATTTCTTAGACCTAAAACGCGCGATTTTTGTTGTTGGAGAAAACACCGTTATTTTAAGCCTGAGAAATCCGCTCTTCCGTTGTTTTTCCCTCCATTTTTATGTAGTGTACCCCTTGTAGTTATGCCCTCCAAAACCCATACTGGTGCCAATATGGGGGCAAATGTTACTGATACTTCCAGTGCTTGACTAATGATTTTGAATTCACTTAAATAAGGGGTGGTATTATATCTTCGAAACATGGTTGTTGTATGTGGTCTTTGCAGGCTTCTCTTTCATATAAACTAGTTACAGTGGTACTTTCTCTATAATTAAATCGTATGCTTTGACATAACTGGCGAACCAACTGAGCTGATATGATACATTGAACTGGTTTCTGTCGTTGGATCCGGAAATATAGTTACTGACGGATGGAGAAAAGGAAAGTCTCCGCGTTTCCGTTTCATACTCTGCTTTAACAAAATGTGACTCTAGAAAACGGAAAATGTAGTACGATATAACGACATTGATTATTAAATGTCAGTATGTCTGAGGAGGATTTCACTGAGTTGGATTTAAAAAGCTTCAGGGAAGATTGTCATGTGAAGAATCAGCTGTAGAACAATCTAATATCTTCCATGCCGACTTCCTGTAGGATAGGTAGGTTAAATCTGAAAAGTTGTCTGGCAGGTAGCCTGGATGAAAATTGTTTGAAATCTAGGAGAAATGTTAATAAAAGAGATCAGAAATTCGGTCGTAGCATGCCTTAAAAGCACAAAATTCTCCAAAAAATTTTATCCATTAATAAAGGAAGACCACACAAATAAATGTCATTTATCATCAATAACAATTGTGTACCTCCTTGTTGTCTTATAAACTTTGCTCCAACCCGAAACTTGGCGCTAATTCTGTAGCTGCCAACGCCCCATTAAACCTCAATCCCCTCCCCCAAACTTTACTGCTAAAGATTACTAGTGAATTGATTGCATGTAAGTTTAAATCCACAAAGATATGGAATACTGCTAGAAAACTACAGAATAACGACCTCAAAGGTGTGAATATGTCGGGTCAGTCCACTCAATGCCACGTGGCACAGCCTATAGGGGGAACCATTTTCAGTAAAAAGTTTTTCTCTGCATGGATGGGTTTAATTACCTAGGATTACCCACATTTCGTGACGTCATTGGTGAAAATCCATAACAAAGATAAAAGATAGACAGACCTCCGAGTGCTTTTTCTGGCAGATTATGATTTCTCATGCAAAACCCATGCAGCGAAGAGCTTGTTCCTTCAATTAGCAGAAGGTGACGACAAGATGAATGAAGAATTATAAATTATCTAAGCGCCGCACATCTTTACTAAACATTAAAATAGCCATTATTAAAACTATTCAAGACCTCCAACTCAAACACCAAGCCATCCACCAAATGGTGTTCGTGATAGACTGTATGCACTTTAGTACACTGTTGCTCATTCTTTTAAGTTCATAAATTTTTGCGGTCCTAATTTAACCAAGCTAACAACCGCTATTCCCCGTTGAAACCTGTCAGGCGTCTACGATAAGATATAGATCCACCCAAAACCAAATTGGTAGAAAAACCCGCCAAGTTTCCAAAAACGGTCGGCCTTTGAAGGTAGAGAAATCATTCCACCAGGGAAAGACCGCCAAGGTTAATCCTATTTGCCAAGTTAATCGCACATACTAATAGTTAGACAGTTAAATGAAAACTAGAAGATTGCTACTAGTGGTAGCAATCTTCAAGTTTTCATTTAACATCCAAAGTATTATTCGGTGCGATTAACTTGGCTAATAGGATTAACCTTGGCGGCCTTTTCCTGGTGGCCTTTCCCTGGTCACTACCTTCAAAGGCCGACCGTTTCTGGAAACTTGGCGGGTTTTTCTACCAGTTTTGGTTTTGGGTGGATATCACAACTTTCATAGGACTGTGAACGTACATCAGATTAAACTGTCTGTTTAAGATGCTTCAATCCCATTTTTGCACACACATTTGTGCACAAATTTGTGCTCACATTTGTTTGATATCTCTGTAATGTGCGGTGCAGTGGTAATGTGTGTCTGATATCTCTTGTTTCCTTTTGAGGGGGTTATCCCTCTTGAATGTCATTGGTGTCAATGGTCCGACACTTGCTTGTTGATCGTCACCATCTTGAAGATGTTTGACCTCATTTCCATCTACCGTGAGACTTAGCGCATCAATTGGGCGATAAGTCTGTCCTTCTGTCCAGGGTTTCCGAGGTTTTGTAATTTTTGCAGGAAGTACTGATCTAGATTTGGGGTTTGTTTAACATCTCTGTAATGTGTGGCGCAGTGGCAACCCGGATCACTGCACTGTGACTGAGGTTGGCGCTAATGTCCTTGCTGTCGACACACCATTTAGCCTCAATCTCTCCCTAACCATTGCACTGTAGTTGAAGTTGGCAATAATGACGTAGCTGTTGACACATCACATAGCCGCACCCCTCCCCCTCCCTGCCAGACTGCAACACGTTAAAATGGCGCCAACCATACCATTTTTTTACACATGACGAAAAACTCGTTACAGTTAAAAAGATACCTATCGATACATCTCACGATAATCTGACTAGTTCTTGTTCTGCTACTTAGCACTGAATGGCCCGATCCTACCTAAGCTGTATAGTCAATCGTCCCTGGATGACCCCTTAATTAACGATGGAACTAAAGTTGCTGACCCGTACCTAGTGGTATTCCACGAATCCTGTCACTGTCAACTCATAGTGGTCACGATTACGTAGGCTGGTGCCATTTGGACATTTCATAGCTAATACATATTTGCACGGCATGATAGTTTGAGAGGTGATTAACAATCTAGAATCTTTAAATATTCTGGAAGTACACATTAGTTCATGAGAACTGCCCCTTCCACACTTACGGTGCATTAACATTATGAATATCATAATAACGTAATTGTTACTTAACACATCTGGGCAATCTAATGGCTCATTATCAAACGCCACACCTTTGTTAAGCACAGTACTAAAGCCTGTCAAAACTACCCAACGCGAATTCGATGACGATATACAGACGGCAATTGTTCCGTAATTACATCGTTAAAAGCAATTTCGTCTCTGCTAAAACACACTAAACACATTTTCTTTGGTAGGATGTCTCCACGGAGCCACTATTCACAGCCACGATGTACCGTTGTGTCGGATAAAGATGCTCTTTTTAGTCACAATGAAATATATTGAGCGCGTGCAGTAATTATTCTCTGCAGGACGGTTGGTGGCTGATGTAATTGAAGTGGTAATGAAGTTTTGTTATGGGTAACTTTGTAACCTCTATTAAGATTTATCTCTGAGTGCGACATCGCGGCTGTGATGAAAATTAACTGTCTGGGAAGGGGGGGACATTTGTCACGTGTTTCTCTCCCGGCGCAGGACAATTTTTATGTCTCTGAAGGCCGATGATGAATAGTGGCGGGAGTCTCCCGACCTGCATGCAAGAAGTAATGCGTTCAAAATGGCGGGTGAATTTCAGGGGTCTTGGGAAGAATTTTCCGGGTTCTTGTCAAGGCGTGTAAAATCAATGAAAATTAAGACGAGATTCATTGGTTAATTTAATATTTTAGGAGATGTAAGACTGTAGGATATTTCAGTTCAAGGTCTGTCTATGTTAGTAATGAATTCCGCCGTTTGCGGGAAGGCAGGTCATGTTCACAAAGTATCTTTCCCAAATTTAAGATGGAGGAACGATAGGTAAGGTTGAATTAAAATTTGAGGTGGTAGGAAGGAATAGGCCTTCGCAACACATTGCGTCTCTACTTGAAACAGTTTGTCCTTGTCCTGTAGTACATATATTTTAGTTATTTTATTATTGTTGAACCATCAGTAATCCCAGCTTGATAACACACTAAACCAATACCATGTAAATAAGAGGACCTTGGCAAAGTCACTGCACGTCTGTGCCGGCTGGAGAGAATGAAAGACTACCATTATGATCCGAGATTTCCTGCTTTCTAACCCCGGATTTGATTCTTCGTTTGCTATTACTATTTCTCCTTGAAAAATATCTAGTAGGCAGATGAACCGGATTCACGAAAATTTTTTTTTAATATCTTGGATAATATAAAGCAGACTGAAACGCCATGTAGTAAAAGTAGATTTTAACTTTTTTTTTCTTCTTTAGAGTGTCAAGTCAATCTATATTAGATACTGGTCGGCAACTCACTGTGATTTGGTCGGCGTAGTGGTAAAAATCGGCATACAGGTGCCAAAATCTTCAAACATTAAAGAGAAGCAGTTAAAAAGAAACACTTGAATACAGCTAGTGACGCATTAACTTTATTATTGTGTGCGTGGCGTATCTTGAGTCCTGCAAGTATATTGTGAGAGGCTACGTCTTCCTGGAGGGGGTGGCTTTATGCGATGGACGCCATTGTTTTTGTAACCATCTTGGATATCAACAAGGCACTCTGCTACTGAAAACGTACAATCGATTATCTGTGTTCGTTCTGCGGAGAACTCAAGATAGGCCGCGGACACTATAATTCACTGTGATTTAGTCGGCCTAGTGGTAAAAGAATACAGGTACCAATATCTTTAAACACTAAACAGAAGCAGTTAAAAAGAAACACTTGAATACAACTAATGACACATTAACTTTATTAACTCACTGTGATTTGGTCGGCCTAGCGGTAAAAATTGGAATACTGCTGCCCAAATCTTCAAACATTAAAGAGAAGCAGTTAAAAAGAAACACTTTAGTATAGCTAGTGACACATTAACATTCTGCTTTCGGTGAAAGCCGAGCTATTTCTTTTCACATTACAATCCTGTGAGAATAATAATCGCTGCAACCGACTGCTTTAAATACAATTAAGCCGCTGCCTTTTCAGTACGTTGTTAAACCTTTAATGTACGGAATAAAGGTTATTATTTACCTTCCCATAATTATCGCGGATCAATATCGGTTATTTATATCGTTCTAACTTTTTAACCCATGTGTACATGGAGCACTACAGCAGCGCCACTTCACTTTATACATAGAGATTGTGCACATATCCAATTTCCTCACTTATGCCACATGGCAAATCATTAATACCTCCTCTGTAAACAATAAAATATGTATCTAGTATGCACAAAATGTGGTGGAATTGTAAGTGGCCACCCACGTATACTTGACTTGAGTAGGTCGATAACTGAACAGTGTAGGGCTGCTGGTTTTCGAGATTGTGGGTGGATATCAGCAACATGAACAAATATCGCTTTTTTTCTTGACGGCACTACACGGATGCAATGAGCGAGGGCTTCACAATTTCGTAGAGATTTCAGCATGGCTCTTACAACAACAAGATCTAATAAATAGAGCCAAAACCCTGAAGCTACAAGCGTCAAATTCATGTTGTAGTTTGACCTAAATGGGCCATTTTATTCATCATTGATAATGTGCACAAAAAGCTGGCACAAAACGGTTTCTCCATGCCTTTGTGATTCGGCAACCATAAAACATTCCATAAATGTCAGTTCGTGACACAAAACATGATTACATTTCTCCTGCAACACAAGCGGAAGACGGCGAGCGAGAAAAAAAATGTCTCTTTGTAATCTCAATATTGTAGCCACGAGCCACAAGTCACGCGACAAACGTTCGCTTTTGCTTAAAAATACGACATCCAGGTTCTGTCAGCGTCTCCCAACCAGCCCCGTAGTCACATATCCAGTTCGGCGAAAGTCAGAAAAGGTCTCCTCCTACTAAATCAGTGAAAATTTAATTATCGTTTGTTGCTTTGTGGAACCCCGAGGCGATTCTCAAACCCATGTTCGCCTCCATGCATAATTGGCATTGTAGATCAAATTAAGACCAGAGGGACAATGTGCTACTCGTCGGCTTTCTACCAAGACAAACCCAAAAGCCCTTAAGGCACAGCTTGCCAGGCGGATTTTGGTCGCATGCTTAACCGCTTGCTTTTGGGATCGTGCTAATCATTGAAAGTTTGGTTGTTTGTCTTGGGGTCGCGCACTTGTGCGGCTGCTTTCCTGAAGGCTCGCTCCAGGCTTAGGACAAGTCGAACGGCATGTTTCAGAAGAATGGAAAGTGGTGAATCAAAGTCAATAAACTAAATGTGTGCCTAACTAGCAATTCATTAATCAATACGTATAATCATTGGGAAATAAATTTAATTTTCTAATCTTTTTGGCATATACATTCAATTGGCTGCGCTCAGTCGCAGTGAGTCGGGCCTCATCGGGAAGGTATTGCAGGGGCGTCGGGGCTCACCCGCCTGGGGGGGGGGGGGGGGAGGGAGAAGGGGGGATAGAAAGCCTTGCAAGTGCCGCAAGCTAGGGTATTTTTCAGAACTCTGCGAGAATTCAAAGCGTTTTTTCCAACTGAGAGGCGCAATTTTCGAAGATATTCTTTCCACATTTTTTTAAAGGGTAGGAGGGGGGGGGGGGGGGTGAATCTGGGGCGGATCCCTGTGAGCCAGCGTTTTCTAAAGACATCGGCATGAATTTAGCAATGCACTTTTCATACGAATCCTTTTTTTTTTCTTTTTAACAAGGGCCTCCTGTAAGTGTGGGGGCCGTACTGGGGATTCCTGGATACCCAGGCGGCCCAATTCGACACTGGCTGCGCTGCATGTTATCTATCTTTGCAGCAGGTAAAATGTGTATTCGATATGTATCGCCTTAAGCTTGTGGCACACTGCTCCGTTCCGTTCCGTTCCGTTCCGACGACGAAGAGAGAGCCTCCAGGGCCACTGTAGTTAACGACTGACTGCAACGGATGGCCCAGCACACATTGCTTCCTTCGCTAACCACGGTGGCCCTGGAGGCTCTTTTCGTCGTCAGAACGGAACGGAACGGAACGGAGCAGTGTGCCACAAGCTTTAGGATTACCGTTAGGATTACCGTTCTTTTTCTCTATAGGTAGCTCTTCAGCTGCATTATTTAGTAAAATTGTCTTCTCCTATAATTCTTCAACTCGTGCGCTACGTCCTGCTAGAAATTTCTAACATAGCCTTGCTATCACTGCTCCTAGCCTTGAATAAGAGTTGTCTGTCCATTGTATTGTGCGTGGCTTTAGTACCGTTTCGTAAATGTATATATTTTGCTTTGAAGCTTTTCAGTTGCATAGTTTAGATAAGTACTTTGTCATACTTTTGCCGCAACCGTTTTGTTGGAAATCACAGACGGTAGGTCTTTGGCTTTCCGATGCGCTTTCGCTGACTGAGGTCTGTCCTGAAGTTGATACCGACTTTCGTCTTTATCTTTCTTTTCAAATGAAGGACTGCTGCTACCAACGACATTCTAGTTACGTTAGGTCTAACTAGCTTCGTGTGAATCTGATCATTGTAAATGCTGCCATAAGAAAATTAAGAAGGGTATAAAGGCCTCGCTAGACATAAAAAATAAAATAAAAGTAAAAAACAACAAAATAAAAACAAACACTTAAAGACAAACATTTAAAAAAAAGTGTTTTGTCAACAAAAACATAAAATACACTGAGTGACGTTTCGCCACTACACGTGAGGCTCGTCAGGCTGCCAAATTATTTCACAGAAACTTATACACAAAGTTTCTATGCAAATACTTAGAAACCACATTTAAAATACATTAAAATATCAAAAAATTCTTAAACAATTCATGTAGATTTACATTAGAATTAAATATATTGCAGTAAGGAGTGAAAAACCACACACCACTTAAAAATTTGGTACAAGGTCGGAGAAAGGGAAAGAAAGGAGGCGAGAGCAGAGGGGAAAAGAAAATGAAAAAGTGGGAGGGGGTAAGATGGAACAAAACGGCGTACAGAAAGAAAAGCGGGGCCAAAAAAAACGGATGGGGAGGGGGATAAGGTGAACGGGGATGGGGAGGAGAAAGACAGATGAACGGAGGGGTGTGGAAATAAAATTTATAAAGGGCAGGTGAGAGGGGACCTGAAGGAAGGGCGGAAACAGGACCAAACCCCAATTTTACTCCCCAATTTTCTTGCTCCCACCCTTTTTCTTTTAACGAATATTGCAGCTTGATTGATATTCCAAACCTTGCTGCAATGTATTTAATTTGACTGTAAATCTGGTTGAATTT
The DNA here is from genome assembly GCA_023313725.1 of Lithobius niger. NCBI lineage: Eukaryota > Metazoa > Arthropoda > Chilopoda > Lithobiomorpha > Lithobiidae > Lithobius > Lithobius niger. The sequence goes on along the minus strand of JAHWFP010122914.1, from coordinate 19,363 downwards.
ATGGTAATGAATTTTCTTGAGGTCTTAACGTATTTTAATAATGGTTCTTCACTATGTGCATAGAAACTTTGTATATTGGTCACTGTGAAATTGAATTGTTAGCTTGACGAACCACACATACAGGATGGTCTACAAAAAACTGACGTCCAACTTTTCTAGTTAGCACCCTTCAAAACAAGGATAGGACAAATCTTCTGTTTCATTAGATTCGATTTCTGTCCGTTTCTGAGGGGTGCTAAGTAGAAAAGGTGGACTAACTGTTTGCATTTTTAATACATTTTCTGTTGTCAATCCAAGCCTTACCGTCGTTAGTTTAAATTCTGACCACCAACAGTGTTGGTATATTTGCTCAATTTATATTAGGATAGGTTTAATTAAGGTTGAGGCCAATGTGTATATAGGACGGTGTAATGTCGGCTTGCCGAAAAACGATTGGAGAGGATACACGACCTCCAAAAATCAAAAAACCCGTGGAACATTTTTTTTTCTCTCGGCGACTCGGCCGGGGAAAAACCCCAAATTCAAACGCCTGTATCTCCCAAGAAAATGGAC
>JAHWFP010122914.1:0-13811 GCA_023313725.1 Lithobius niger | reverse complement strand
AAAAAAAAAAAAAAATGAAATCGTAAACAGAAGTTACAAAACAATTTAGCCTTAAGAAATTTAGTAAACGCTCCTAATTATATAAGGCACAAAAGTCAGAGTTGCAAAAAATGTATTTATTTGTATTAGTCAACGGGTCTGTTTATATTTAAATCATTTATCTGCAAAACTTTAGCAGAATATGAACAAAAATATGAATATATAACCAATAAAATATTAAAACACTGCATATTGAAAATTGCTTCAACTGTTGTTATTATCAGAAATTAATAAAATGCAACAAGTTTCACTTGCTCGTAATAATTTCTCGGTTGTAATTTTGTTACTGACGACATCGCTTTGTTGCGAGATCCTGGGGGAAATTTTGGAACTATTGTACAACTCTTCTCATCTCCAAGATATTTTTTGTTCCCAGATGATCGAAGTGTTGACTTTTCTGATACCACATCTGCTGAAAAAGATATTTACGTGCTGATGATGATGAATCGAATTTTAAGAATTCACAACAGCTTGTCCACAAACATTTTGTGATATCTTACATCAAATGTCAAGTGCGTTTTAGTATACTACAAAAAGCAGAAAGCACTCTAGAAATAAAAAATGTAAACCTCGAGTAGCCATCAAGTGCAAGTGAAAGACGAAATCACGACGTTTCAGTTCCTAGCTCGGAACCGTTTTCAAGTGATGGGTTTAAAACATGTCAAACAACTTTAAAATTAATAAAATCATGGTTTATAACCATGACCGATCTGCGCTGTTGTTGATTTATTGATTTTTACATTGTTTGCCATGTTTTAAACCATTCACTTGAAAACGGTTTCGAGCTACGACCCGAAACGTCGTGATTTCGTCTTTCAGCTGCACTTTATAGCTACTCTGTTTATTTTATTTTTATTTAGTAAGCTACCTCCAGCATAGAAAGATCTCAAACGACTGTGAGACAACAACTTCTCACCACAAATGTTGAACCGAGCGTATCATTTAGGCCCATTTTAAACCAATCGTAAGGTAACTGAACATGCATAAACTCGTTTAGTTTTATTTATTTGTTTATTAAATAAATAAATAAATAAGTAAATAAGGTAGTTTATAAAACATACTTGAAAATCTGATATTTTTGGTTAAGTTGGCGTTTATGGATTGTGGTGAGGCAATGTACCTATGCGACTTTGCCCAATTCTATTGGATGAGTTTTAAGTAGTCTACGCCTATATACTACGTATCATTTAGCCCCTGTTATTAACAGGTGGGGGGGGGGGGTTGTGATTTGATGGCGCGTCGACAGCAAGGTCATTAACACCAACCTCGGTCACAGTGCAGTGGCCCGGATTGCCACTGTACCACGCATCACTGAGACGTTAACCAAATCCCAAATCTAGTTCTTATTGTATATCTGTACCGTTTGCAAAAATTGAAAAATCCCGGACAGGAGAAGAGAACAACTAGGCTGTGCGTATGTACTTTAACTTATTTTTTAAATAGTTTCCTTAGTTTCCTTTAATAGTTTCCTTAACGTAACTATTAACGTGGCAGCACGTTTTCATTTTCCCAAACAAACTGATGAACCTTCTCTGTCCACATCAGGACAGTTAAGAGTGGGCTAACACTGTTACACGATATTGGTCGCAACTCTTCTAATACGTCTTATGTTACCAGTTTTCAAGGGCCGGAAACCGATATTTTATTTTTATTACAAATTTCAGTTTTTTATAGCCGACGAAAATTTACATTACCTATTTTTATAGCGTTTCCCTCCTTTTGAGCTATTACTTCCCTAGAAAATTTGAAAGTTGGCTTCCCAGCCAGGCTTGTACTACTGCGTGTGCGCAAGGATGGGCTGGCTATATAAACTCTGCGCAGCCGTCCGATGGCATCATCTCTCCTAGGGCGTTCACGTCAACGTGATTGCCTTGAGCTGCTCTCCTCTTGTCGTCCGCCGGTCCTCTGGACAGGCCATCCTCATCCTCTCAACATCCGCTTCGTCCGCTTCCGCAGGATGTCTTCCAAGATTCTACTGGTTGAGGTTCCACTCCCGGCCATTCCTTCTGCAGTCATTGGATCCGCAGGTCGGAGGGCTACTCCGTCCTCCCCTAGGATCAGGAAACTTCCACCTCCTACGATACCACATCGTCATTCCGGATGCGTCCCTACTCAGCGGTCCTCTGCTGTTCGACAGCCAATCAATCCCCCGTCCTTTACTTTCCCGGCGTTTAGTAACCTCATTTCCTTCTAAAGCAACCAGGGGCGCTTTTCGAAGAGGCCGATCCACCTCAGGTCGCGTCCCATACATATCGCAGGCATCATTCTCTGGTCATTCATCCTCTTCACCTGCTGGTCCTATGATCCTCGGACGTGCACATCGCCATCTGCCACCGTCCTTACCTTCACCAGCCTTCACTGTTCCCCTCGGATCATCAAACCAGCCTTCACCTATCTTTCATCCACCAGACTTCATCCACCTGCCTGTTCCCTTTCCGACCTTTCAACGACGCTTCTGTATTCCTGTCCTTTCACCTGCTTGTTGTCCTCTCTAGACAATATACTGGGTCACGATCCTCCTCCGCTTTCTTCATCTACTTTAGTGGATCTGCTTTGTGAAGAGCTGCCAGCCTCTCCCAACTTTGACAATCAATGCCCAGTAATCACTGCCCTGACACCAATGGACAGACTAGTAAAACACACATCCCTCAGCACGTCTTGCTCTGTTATCTTCACTCACTCTCACAGTGTCTCCTGCGCGTCCGTCGTTACTCCGCATCACGATCCGCATCTTCCAGAAGACTCTCACATGTCGTGATCCTCCACACTCTTCCATTGAAGTACATTGAGTCCCGTTCCTTCCCCTTTGGTCTTTAAAAAAAAAACAACAAACAGAAAAGAACCAAAAAACCTTCGAATCTAAAGAACTACGGGGAAGACGTTCACATCTAATGCGGACTTGATCCATCCAAGATCCACGATAAGCACGTTCCGTCGAATTCCGACCATGATCCGACTCCGCCGCTTTCCGTCCGCATTCGTCACGCGATGATCCTTTGTGGGTCCTTTAGACTCAATTTTTCTTCGTCCTGTCTCAAGCCGGCCGTGCCACCTTCGGTCCTCAAAAAACGACGCCGAAGGACACCCCCGTCTGCACCCCTGTCTGCACCACAGTGTTGCATCCACAGGCCAGGTGTGCTTACAAGTACCACCACCATACGTCACTTCTGTCGTTCGCCTTGCTTTTCAAATTCGCATAACCAATGGGTTCTCTTATGTCCTCCCTGGCGCACAACATGTCCGACTCTTCGTCCAAAGATCCCGTCCCTCGTGTCGAAACAACACCACCAAAGGATGCTGCAAACAAGAAAGAAGTTGATGTTCCTTCTCCAACAGCGTGTAAATGCATAGGTTTTGCTAGAAAATCCATCGCATTTCATTTTGACCCACATTCCTGCTGTCAACGGCACTGGCAGTGTAATGGGCTGGATCGGAACTGTTGGGTTTGTGTTGCCATCTCACCAAGTCGCTGGACGCTCATCCGCAAAAAAACAACTCCAGTCCCGGCAAAGGATGCTCCATGCGGCTCGTAAACATGAGGAACAAAAAAATTTAAACCTTGCGACCCCCTCAAAAGCCGCGAGCGGCCCCCGGATGTGTCTCAGACACAACCTCTAACTTCGACTACTCCTTTGTCTTTAAAGAAAGACGTGCTTCCAAACGTGCTGCTCCCTGTCTGCTGCCCCCCGTTCATCCTCATAAACGACCTACTCTTTCGGCTACGGAGGCGATCACCATGGTTGCAGGTACATCCGGAGTGAAATCCACGGCAAAAATCAAGATTGCTTGACATCGTCTCACTCCTGCCAAGATGTCTATCTCAACTTCAAAATCACCACCTTCCTCTCAGAAACCACATCCTCCATTATCGTCCACCCCGTCCGTGTTCAATCCTCATCCCCTGCCAAGACTTTTCAAGTTTTCTCCCCGACTAGTGTGCCACCCCCTTCACGTCCGACTCCGATACGATGTCACGTAACTCTAGAAATGCAGAACAAAAGAAATTTTCGGAAAACCTCGTACTGCATGCATCCATTATAATCACCCAGAAGAAGCCAAACTTCAAGTCAAAGGTGAAATAAACTGTTTCTTATTGGGCACACTGGCTGGAAACTGCCTATTTCCAATCCAAATGTGCTTTATATTCGAACCCGGAGTCCCGGATTTGTTACGAAAGAAGTTTTTCCTACCTGGGTGCGCATCTAGTCAAGGAATTTGGTATTTGGTTTGACGCGACCTTAAAATCGTCGTTTCAATGTGGCCATGTGGTGGTAAATGCTTGTCGTCGTTTTGGCATGGTCGAACGAATTTTCACTTCACGATGGGCCTGCTCGGTTTTCGTTCGACCTCATTTAGAGTACGCTAGTTCAGTTTGGTCCCCTTACCTTGTGCATGATACAGAGACCTTGAATCCATTCAGCGGTCGCAACAATCTACATAATAAGAACGTAGAAATCAAGACTATTACTACTTTTAATAGTTAAGTAAGAACCAACGGCACCGCGCGTCTGGTAGAAGAGTCATTGGGGAAAGCTTTACAGGACAGAATGCTCTCGACGGAGCAGCTTTGAGACCGTTTTGAGCCTCATTTATTTCCACCAGCATGAACTTGAAAATGGCAGAATATAATAGAAATGATCATAGAAAAAAAAGGTGGGGTAGTATTAGTTGTGGGGTGGGTGATTTGAGTCACAGGATGTGCTGATTGAGTGAGCGACGCGAACGAAAATCATCGTTTATTACCCAGTGTGTGCAAAAATTTTTAAGAAACTTAATTCGGTTGAACATGGACATACACGTCAGCTACCATACCTAACCTGTGTTGCAAACCATGCATTCAACACCAACCGTGCTACGCTAGTAGGTTTCAATCCTTAATCCTTATTAGGCTTAATGACTTTGGTAGCCTTAACTCTTGTCATCTAGTATTCTAGTATTCATACTACCGTTACCGCCAGCCCAAAAATCTGACGACATTGATTTTTGTTGGCCCAAATGCTATTGCTGTTTCACAGACCTTTCAAGTGTCATCTTATCTGGATCCACACTCACGAATTTCTTTTCCTGATATTTAACACCTGAACAAAAATTGTCTCATAAATGGTATCTCATGCTTGCTTCATAAAGGTGCCAAATTTACAACAGGCAGTCTACTTAACCTACTTACGGGGCGTTTGCCTCTCGTTGTCACTGGTCACGTTTATGAAAGGCTATAGACTGGGAGCTACTGCCAGTTTTATCCTAATTTCGAGTCGGAAAGGTTTGAGGAACTTGATGTGTATAGGCAGTATACCCAACTGAGAACAAACATGCAATTCTTAAGCTGCGCAACCAGTCCTGTTGGGTCAAAAGTCATCTTAAATATTTAGAAAAGTTACCGTTTTAACTAAATTCGCGTGCTGTCAAATTTTTTCTCCCAAACAACTCGTCTTGATGTATTAAAAAATACACGGTTCTTAAGAATTAGTCAGGGAACGGTTGTAGGAAATTTAGAGCAACTGTGCACAATTTGCCGACTTTTATTTTTCGCGTGGAAGTTGTTGTTTACATCCAAGGAATATTTTTTTTACATGTTGCTATTTTGGCAATAAGCATTTAATGTATTAGGCATTAAAGATGGCGGCCAAAATGGCGCACAATTTTGTCATTTGGCCAATTGTGCAAGAACTATTAGTGATACACAAAAACAATTGAGATGAAAGATGAAAGCAATTGTGCACAGTTGCCATAAATTTCCTACAACTGCTCCCTACTAATTCTTAAGAACCGTGTATTTTTTTATACACCAAGACGAGTTGTTCGGGAGAAAAAAATTTGCCGACATGCAAATTTGGATCAAATGACGACTTTTTGAAATATTTAGGATAACCTTTGACTTTAAGCTGTTATTAATCCTCTTATTCCCTAATCCACTTTTTTCCATTCTACACTCCTCTCCATTCTACATTCCATTCTACACTTCATTCCTCTTTCTACACTTGTTAAGGAATCTTCTGGTGAAAGAATTTTTCGGGTACTCACATTTAGGTAAGTTGGTGACTTTTAATCGATACTGATCGATTCTTAATCGATTTGTTGACTTAAAAGTTGCATTCTTAAGCATCGTGTATGTTTCATACACCAAGACGAGTTGTTTGGAAGAACAAATTTGCCGGCATGCGAATTTAGTTAAAACGGTGACTTTTCTACATATTTAAGATGACCTTTGACCCAACAGGACTGGTTGCGCAGCTTAAGAATTGCATATTTGTTCTCAGTTGGGTACTGCCTACACATCAAGTTCCTCAAACCTTTCCGACTCAAAATTAGGATAAAACTGGCAGTAGTTCCCAGTCTACTATACGTTCTGCTGTAAAACTGGAGATTCGGTAAAGATTATCTAAGAAGGTGTCAATTTCAGGAAGTGTTTTCAAACTTGGTGCATCAGGAAAACACTATCTCATAATCAATGCATAGTTCTTAGAACTCTCTTTCGCCAATAATATCTTTAACTTTTCTATCAACAGGGCCACTTCAAAAGCGTCAAAATGTAAAATTGTCTTTCGTAGTAAGAGACTAGGTTTGAACATTAGAATCAAATTTTTCAAACTTTTTAGGAGTTCTGGCAGCCATATTAAATGCTGTATTTAAACCAGAATTAATAGTATTAATAATACTTTTTAACTCATGAGCTGGAACTGAACTACTTGCTAATGAAAGTTTTTTTTCCTTCTAACGGAATTTTGCCATCCAAATTACTTTCACTAATTTCTGCATCATAGAATATTATTTCGTCATCACTGTTACTCATTTAACGAAAGCTAGACTTAATTCTAAGCTTGGAAGACATTCCAGTTAACTCAGTATATTTAACTTTTTAAATGTAAAATTATGCAAGTATCAAATATCGGAAGTGAAAAAGGTCCTTACAACTTTCATCCAAATGTTTTTAAGCTTTAAATTTAAACCCCACCTTTAGCAAGGTCTACCTTTTTGTAGCAACAAGACTTAACACGGTTAAACATATTTAAAACGTTTCTTATCACTGAATGTACGCTAAAGATTTTTAACTGTTTCATAAACCCTTGAACAGATTTTTATAAAAAATTATGACAAGTAACTTGCTTTTTACTCGTAGTTGTAATGACTACTTAACAATACCTTTAAAAAGTTTTAAACGTTTCTCAACTAAGACAATTTCATGAATTCATTAGCATATAATGCATAGCATGCTGAAGTTCCCTTCAAGTTATAGCTGAAACTAACCCGAGAAAATTCTCTTAATTTGAACTGTAGACTACTACACCAACGAAGAAAAGTTCATACTTTCTCTTGGGCGACTAAATTTGCCAAGAAGGCACAAACCTCTGGGTATTCCACGGCAACGATATCTATATCCACGGTCTAGTAGTCATTATCTATATCCTCCTGCACTACACGGTCTGTTAGTGGTACTCTTTATTAGTGGCACTCTTGATTGCTTCTGAAGTCGCCGAGAAGAGGTGGTTTTGGACTGTTTACGTATTGGTCACACCAACCTTACTCACTGCTTCTTTTCAGAGGGATATCCTTCTTGAATGTCATAGTTGATTGCCACAATCTTGATGGTGTTCGTCGCCATTTCCATCTTTCCGCAAGATTTAGCACAGGAAATGGGCGATGAGTCTGCTGTCGTTCTGTCCGGGGGTTTTAAATCTTTGCAGGCGGTACAGATATGATAACATCTAGATTTGAGATTATCTCTGTAATGTGTGGCACAGTGGAAACCAGTACCACTGCACTGGGGGGTTGGCGCTGATGAGCTTGACGTGCCATAAAGCCTCAATCCTTGGTGTTCAATGAAGTCCACTACAGCAAGGATGAAAACGGCAAACATTGGTCGATCATGGGAAGTTGTCTCCGGAATGCGACGAAGTTACGTAAGTTTAAACTAACTTAATTAAATAAATAGAGCCTGGGAATAAATTTACCACTCAGCATGTCTACCATTACATCCGTGGTATTAGTTTCCTAAATCGTGGTATTGTAGAATGTCTGGATATACATTGACCTTACGGCAGAAATAAGGTCTTAGCAAGATAGACGTTAGTGTAATTTGCGCCGAGTGCCAAGGTCGCTATCCGTCTTTATTGATAATGTGACATCATAGTAAGGTGACATACAACGCTATATGCAATGTTGTAGATGCAAGTGCTGGGGAGTGCTATGCATTTTCTACGTAATGGCGAATATGTGTAAAACCCTAGACATATAATATGTTTGCCAGCAATGATGTATTTCGAATATTGTGTTACCTTCATCATTCATCCTAGTTGGCCCTGTAACAGTCATTCCACTGCTACCGCAAAAGTTCCGGCGGCTGTGTTCTCAGTACGTTGGTTATCAGCGGCTGTTTACTGATGGGTCGAAGTCAGACGTGGGCGTGGCGTGTGCTTGTGTGTGTAAGGGAGTCACGGTTGCCCATCGCCTTCCATCAGGCTATTCTGTGTTTTCTGCAGAGCTTTTGGCTCTCGGTTTGGCAGTGGAATGGATCCTTGACCTTCAGGGCACGCATTTCATTGTCTTTAGCGATTCCATGAGTGCCCTGGAGTCCTTGGCGAATTACAATCCTCGGAACCCCTTGACAGAACGTGTCCAAGCTTTGCTTTCCCGCTTGCCTGGCCGGCGGAAAACCGTGCTTTTCTGCTGGATCCCGGGCCATGTTGGGATAGGTGGAAATGAGCAAGCGGATTCTGCAGCGAAGGGGCCGTTTCTGGCCGCTCCGGAGGGATCTCGGCCTTGTTCCCTCAGACGCCTTTCCAACTCTGCGTCTGAGGTTACACGCTTTTTGGCAAGCCTTGTGGGACAGTCAAGTCGGTAATAAGTTGCGTGCTATTAAAGGCACTGTTGAGGAATGGCACTCGGCGTGTCGCCGCAGTCGCCGTGAGGAGGTGGTGTTGGCCCGTTTGCGCGTTGGTCACACTCGACTTACTCACTGTTTCCTTTTGCGGGGGCTTGACCCTCCTGAATGTTCTTGGTGTCGACAGCCACTTACGGTCCGGCACTTCCTTGTTGATTGTCACCATCTTGATGGTGTTCGTCGTCGTTTCCATCTTCCGCATGACATTGCGCGTCAATTGGGTGACAAGTCTGTCCTCCTATCCGGTGTTTTTCAATTTTTGCAGGAGGTACAGATGTATGACAAGATTTAGATTAGGGGTTTGAATAACATCTCTGTAATGTGTGGTGCAGTGGCAACCCGGACCACTGTACTGTGACTGAGGTTGGCGCTAATGACCAAGTTGTCCACGCGCCATTAAGCCTCAGTCACAGTGCAGTGGTCCGGGTTGCCACTGCACCACACATTACAGAGATGTTATTCAAACCCCTCATCTAAATCTTGTCATACATCTGTACCTCCTGCAAAAATGTCTGCAGAAAGTTGCAGAATGTCTGGATATTCATTGCCCTTACGGCAGAAAAGAGGTCCTAGCAAGACATACGTTAGTGTAATTTGCGTCGAGTACCAAGGTCGCTTTCCGTCTTTATTGATGATGTGACATCAGTAAGGTGACATACAACGCTATATGCATTGTAGTATATGCAAGTGCTGGGGAGTGCTATTCATCTTCTATGTAATGGTGAATATGTGTAAAACCCTAGATACTATAATATGTTTGCCAGCAATGATTTATTCCGAATAATTGTGTTACCTTCATCAATCATCCTAGTTGGCCGTGTAACAGTCATTCCACTGCCGCCGCAAAAACAAAGAATTCCGTGCAAATTCAAACAGCTTGAAACTACAAGGGCTAGTTCGAAAATTATTTTTCAAGCGAAGGAGAAAAAGAGTGTACAGTTTTTCTTCCTGATGCAATGAGTGGCCCACAACTATCATACATTCAACAAGATTTTAATTTTCAGAACATAATTGTATGCCTTGGTCGTGTATAGCTTCTCCACGACGTTATTCGAAGATGGTTGTCAACCTTCTTTCATGCCTCCATATTTCAGGTTTTACATGTTCAAGTTTGAAAGTATTTTAAGTTTTTAAGCATGGTGTTCATTCTCGGGACTTCTACTCACTGATGTTATGTTTTTTTACTTCACCAAAATACACAATTATGTGCTGAAAATCAAAATCTTGTTGAAGTGTATGATAGTTATGGGCCACACATTGCATCAGGAAACAAAACTGTAAACTATCTCATGCCTGAAAAATGATTTTCGAAGTAGCGTTTGTAGTTTCGAGCTGTTTGACTTTGCACTCTGTAATACTCCCCCTTTCCTTCCATCCTCTGCCTCCCGTGTCCCGTCCCTCTTTCCCGGTCCCGTCCCCCTTTCGTTCCATCCTCTACCTTCCGTGTCCTTTCCCTTTTTCCCGGTCCCGTCCCCCTTACCTTCCATCGTCTGCCTCCCGTGTCCTGTCCCGTCCCCCTTTCCTTCCATCTTCTGCCTCCCGTGTCCCGTCCCCCTTTCCTTCCATCTTCTGCCTCCCGTGTCCCGTCCCCTTTCTTTCCATCCTCTGCCTCCCGTGTCCCGTCCCTTTTTCCTTCCATCCTCTATCTCCCGTGTCCTGTCCTTTTTTTCCCCGGTCCCGTAACCCTTTCCTTCCATCCTCTGCCTCCCGTGTCCCGTCTCTTTTTCCCGGTCCCGTCCCCCTTTCCTTCCGTCCTGCCCCAAAACACTTACATTGTAGGGTCAGTTAATGCTTAATCATATGCTTAATCATATGCTTAATCAGATGCTTTGCCCCCCCCCCCTCCCCACCAACCCTATCCCTTTATTTTCTAAAGAGTAGAGCTAACAGAAGCAGCGCCCCACACACGGGCATTCCTCGTTGAGGGTACCCCTCCCCCACTCCTGGTTAATCTCTGTGCCGAGTGAAAAATAACTGTCCTTCATGCATGACGTTATTTAAGACTGGCTTCTGTGATGACCGCACAGAGCAAATTGTTAGTCTACGCAACAATGTGGGAGTTACAACTGTTCATGATAATAGTTGTCCTTCGTGACGTCATTTGACACCTGCCGCTGAGATGACGGCGCAGATCGAGTTGTTAGTCGAGGCAACAATCGACCAATGTCAACTTCTTTTCAAGACAACAACTTTTTGCTCCCCTCTGTGCCAGTTTCAACTTCTAGCCAAAGAATTGACACACTCGCTAGTTTTCATTGTAGAGGTTCCTCGTCTTCGGGGGTTGTTCTCGTTTCTGCTATGAGACTTTGGTTAATAGTGTAAGAAAATGATGATGATACGTGAGAGGAACTTTTCGTTATGCTGTGACGGTGTTGTTTTGCCAGTTTGTGACAAACGCTGGGGAGGACGCATAAAACTATCAGTTGGGGTTGTAAAACTTTATAGTTTTGTGGAGGGGAGGGGTGATTAAATTTTCAGTTGCCCGTACAGAAAAAGTGTTCAGCTATACAGCCTTGGCGAGGTGTTCTAGGATAGGTACGTTAATTCACCTTTAGGCAGATACATTTGAATTTTATTGTTTAACGTAGAGGTTTGGTGCACGCGCAGCCAAAGCCGGAGTGCCAGGAGAGTGGGCCATTTTTTGCTAATCAATTCCAATCGGAAAGTTCAGGATCTTTCACATGCCCCAATCGACATGAGAACTAGGCATTACAGAGCCCTTCTCTCACCGAAAATGCCAGAGTGGTTGAGGTCTGCTTGGATCCGGGCCCTCTGGACATAAGAGTAGTGCTAACAATCAGTCCACCTATAGTTTGTTAAACCGTCTGTATAGAGCAGTGAAAATAACGTGATATTATTGTATACAGGGTGGTCTAAAAGTATGGTCACACGCAAATAACTGCCGATATAATGGTCCTACGTTAATTCTGAAGACATATTTGTAATGTAAGTCACATATGGGAAAGCCAATAAAGATATTTTCAGTGACCTTGAAAACTGCATTCAAGGTCATCTGCATTCTATCTGCAAACGGCGCATGATACAGCACAAAAGTGAATTACAAAGTTGTAAACGAGCGTCAAAAATGACAAACTGCGAAAACAGATTGAAAATCGGAGCGTAATTGCATTAGTTATGAGGAAAAACAAAATAGCAACAAAGTCTTCCCTGAACGTTTTAACTGCCGTGCATGGCAAGCTTCACTGCTAGGCAGTTAAAACGTTCAGGGAAGACTTTGTTGCTATTTTGTTTTCCTCGTAACTATCGTAATTATGCTCCGATTTTCAATCTGTTTTCGCAGTTTGTCATGTTTGTCGCTCACGTACAACTTGGTAATTCACTTTTGTGCTGTATCTTGCGGCATTTGGAAAATAAAATGCTGATGACCTTGCATGTTGTTTTCAAGGTCATTGAAAATATCTTCATTGGCTTCCCCATATCTGACTTACATTACGAATATGTCTTCAGAATTAACGTAGGACCATTATATCGGCAGTTATTTGCGTGTGACCAGACCTTTAGACAATCCTGTATAACTATGATAGAGCCAGTAACTGGGCTAGCTGTAAGGGCCACTGAAGGGGGAAAAGATGAGCGTCTTACTGAAGCCAATGCTGTTAGAGCGGTTTTCTTAGGACTAAAACGCGTGATTTTTTATCGATTTGTTGGCAGTTGCTGAAATTTGTAGCAAATGGAATCTTTTCTTTTCTGATTACAACCTCGCAGCATGAGGTTGGAGAAAACAACGTTTTTTTTTAAGGCTAAGAAATCCGCTCTCAAAGCACTGCATTGACTAGAAGGGCCATTGTTTTCCCCTCTATTTTAATCTAGTGCCCCTTGTAGCTATCTCTGTAGATGTTAGCTCGTAGCCAATATGGCGTTACTGTCGCTGTATTATTGAATAGAAATCCATACTGGAGCCAGTAATTGGGTTAGCTGCAAGGGGCACTGAATAAACATGGAGGTGAAAAAGAATGGCGTTCACTGAAACTAATTAATGTGGTTATAGAGCGGATTTCTTAGGCTTAAAACGCACGACTTTTTTTTCGATTTATTGGCAATTTTCAGCAAGTGGAACCTTTTCTGTTCCGATTTACAACTTAAGATTTTTAGGCCTAAAAAATCCACTCTCACAGCACTGGCTTGACTAGATGCGCCACTAATTTTGCCTCCAGTTTAATCTAGTGTCCCTTGTAGCTAGCTCTCCAAATGCTAGCCACGCATCCAATATGGCGTTATCGGCGTTGCTCTATAGTCTTAGGCAGGGAGCTTCGACTATACATAGCCTTGATAGGGTGGGCCCACATAGTATTACGCTTTACCGCGAGAAACCGTGCGAGATTTTGAGAACTGCTTCAAACGCGTGTGACGTCTCTGCTCCCATTTCGCGCTATTTTACCGATTCTTGCATCTCATTGGCTTTTGATTTTGTTGATGAATCGACACAAAATTGGACTAACAAACGAACGAGTGCTCATCATCAAAAGTAAGCCGGACTGCTCCAATTGTTTAAATTGTTTTAAAGTGTATTAACCTACCAGTATACAATCGACAATGCGACTGAAAATCGCAACGTTATCAGACGGAGAGCACCGTCACAAGCGGTCATCGTAAAATCAAGCCATTCTTTTGGTTTGGAAGTAATAACGTCACTAATTCTCGACGTGGGTAATCGGACAAGAATTCGTCGTTTTGTTTTAATAATGTGTATTTTAACGTTCAGTAAGGATTGAGCGATGAGTTATTTCATAATTATTCATTAATTTTGTTAAAAACTATTCGTAAGTTGAAACGAACATTTTTGTTGGTTTCGAAAAACCAAGCGTGGTCTGCTTCGAGGATTGGTTTGGGAGCAAAAACGTCATCAACTGAATCTCGCTCGTGTATACTTTAC
>JAHWFP010122913.1:129972-142466 GCA_023313725.1 Lithobius niger | reverse complement strand
AAAAACGAAATGTAAACAGAGTTCAAACTTACCTTTAAGGTGCCTGATGACGACTACAGTTAGTAGTTGAAAATTTGCAGTTATGGACTATCTTCGTTGTGAAAGTGTGCGTTTTTGTGAGTCTCGTGTGACATTTTTTAATCGTTGTAGTGTTTCACAGTAAGATGAATAACGGTGTTTTTACTGATATATATATATATATTCGTTCTCACAATTTGCGTAAATGCCCTTCACCAGCGGTTCCTGCTACGGTCCCTTTTCACCAAACGCCATTCAGTTACTAACCACCTCGGTCGACGCCCGTTCGCCAACAACAGCCGCCATCTTGTATCGTTTTCCCCAGCAGTCTCCGTAATTGTGAGCGGCCATGCATCTCGTCAACTGCCTCGGAATACAAATTTCCTTCTCTTGAAACAATTCCCACGAACGTTTTCTTGCACCAACGTCGGCTCCTAGTTCACTGTCTAATATTTCCGATATACCCGTTTAAAAATTTTTGCTAGTCGGTAACCAACACAACCAACCGCGCCAGCGGCGAGAAAAAGAGTTGGAGTTGAAGAAGCAGAGAGGGAAGGGAAGTGTCGTAAAATTTGCATGCATTTCTAGACGGAAATGACGCAAAAAGACAGGTTACAAAGCGCCGTAAGGCAGGGAAAGATCCCAAACAAGTAACACAGTGAGGAGGTTGCTACGAATGGTGGCGCTCTATACATTATAGTAGAATGGAAGCATTGCCCCTAAAGGGAAGTTAGGTCATTATAATTAGAATTATGAATAATGGGACAAAATTAAATTAACTTAATTTTGGCATGGAAAAGCATAAAATACACGATTTTAGTACATGGCAAAGTGAATTTTAGTCCAGTGATCTAAGTCACTGCGGCTTGATGTAAGAAATAAATTCAAATGAACCCGTCATATGCCCTAGTGCTTGAAGATGTACAGTATTTGGCTTCTTGGTGGTAGTTTACGTTAGATAATTAAGCAAGTTTATTACCTTCGAGGAATTACTTTATACTGCCATTCACTTTGCTACAAGCTAATAACAAATTCTTAATTCAATAAGGGACAACGGTGAAATGGAATTTAATAAAGTAAATTTTGAATTGACCAGCAAAAATATCATTCAATGTCTACATAAAAAAAAGACTAATTCCCTTCATCTAAAATACTCCATCGTCGGCCAACTGGTATCTTTAATTTTAAATTTTCTCAAAATTGTATTAGTAGGCATACACAATAACTGGAGGTTGCATTACTTGAACTGTACAGTAAAACTAACACAAAACATTCATTAACTTTACATAAAACAGCCAACATGACATAACCTTTAAAACAAATAACTTACTTTGACATAAGTGTGCAAAAGATCAGACTTCTTGTGTTCATGTAAAACGTTGATGAAATGAACGAGAACTCGTACAGTATTAATAGAAACTTCGTCATTGCTAGTTGTCACCAAAAGGCGAAACAGTTGATTCAACAACGTGGGCAAGAAATTGATCACTGTACTGACGTCAACTGCATGCAATGCCTAAAACAGTAACAAGATCAGTTAACACATCCCAGATATTTTGCATTAAGTGAATTCGCATCAATAATGTTTAACCCTTTAAGGACTGCGTGCGCGCTAAGAATTTATAACTGACTTGTAGAAAAAAAATCGTAGCTTCTCACCCAATTGAGGTAAGGGAATGAAACCTGTATCATTTTTATCCTTAATGATCTGGCTTTCATGTCCCAGTTTAAATTTTACTGTAATTGGCTGGAAGTTTTCAATATGACTTGTAGAAGAGCTGTACACAATGTTATACAGCGGGCGCATTCGGGTGCACCCGTCCTTAAAGGGTTACTGTTAACCGAGAATAGATGCCGTCGTTTGCATGATGGACTATGTCAGTACAATACAAATCAAATTTATCAGTGCTGTTAAATTTTAATCTAAGCAGCAATCAGTCTTTTCAACCGATAAGATTATTATCAGAAGGCAACATGAACTGCCTAAACCAGTAAAGTTACGTTAACCAATAGTATCTACGTCTGATCTACAGATCAGGCAAATTTCTGTTGAAGCAGCTTGAACTTGAGGGTCTCACAACCGTGTTGTCATTGGATGGCTTCTGTCACAGTGGCAACATAAAAAATGATGATGTACCCAATTAACATTGTAAAACTAACTTAGGTTTGTTTAGAAGTATTATACTCTTACGTTATGAAATTCTTGATACCACAGGACATCGCTGCAAGTGTGAGTGTGTTGTGAATTTTAGCAAACCTAGTAGTGTTATTTTATACAGCAGACCACAATTTTAAAATGAAACTGTGCAAAGTAAAACGTAAATTGTAACTAACTTAAAATTAGTTTTTACTGTCCTAACATACTTACCTTCAGTACATGGTTAAATAACTCCGATTTGGCTATTTAATGCCCAATGGAATTTAAAACTCACCTAGTTTTAAATCTCCATATGATGAGTTTAGCTAATCCTACCTAGGTTCGCTAACAGCGCTTCCCTTTATTCTGGGTATAGTACCCAGCTTATTCACTTCACTTTGATCGTTGTAACATGGTTAGCAAAAGGTTTGTGAAGTGGGAGGGTTCTACTGAAGGTAAGTATTCTAGGATAGGATAGGGTCATCTGGTTGATTTTTGTTTTTATTGCCTAACCGAAAACATACATTACATGGTTTTCCTTATGTAGCGAATCGTCCCTTTCGAGGCTCAAATCCCTAGCGATAGATTAGTTGCTTCCCTGCCGGGCAAGTAGCTCCCTTCTGCATGGGCGGGGGCGCAGGCCTCTATAAAAGCGTCCAAGTCGGACCATGCTTCATCTTTCTTCCTCTCAGATAAACCTTGGTGACCGAGAGGGGAAGCTGAGAGGGTAAAGGTAATGCATGTTTTTTAGGCAATAAAAACAAAACTCAACCAGGTGACCTAGGTATTTGACTGTTTTTAATGTCGACGAAAATATCCATTACCTGGTTTTCCTTATATAGCAGACCTCGTCAAGCATGGCGGCGGGGCCAAGGTTAACGATTACCCGTTGGAGCGGCGCCTACAGGATCTTGAGGTGCCTACTGTCTATAGCACCGACATCTGGCGAAGTTGTGGTTTGTTTAGAAGAAATCATAAGTGACGGTTTTTAGTTTTGCGGAAAAACAGCATAGCGTGTCTACTGCACGGTTAGGAGAAGAGCGTCAACGTCCTAACTACACTTTTATGACTTATCTAATCACGGTTTACTGCCACCATGATGGGTTGTTCATTTAATTGCCTACTTCGGAGTTAGAATAAAAACATCAAAATTCCAGGTTCCCCCGATTGTTTTTTGTTTCTATTGCCTATTGAAAAAATACATTACCCAATTTATTAGCATTCTCCTTCTCAAATGCTGTTTCTACTAGAGATAAAACGAGTTCTTCCGGTTCGCTTAGCTACTGCGCATCTCCACTGCGCAGCCTCCATCATGTATAAAGTCGATGCGGAGCGGCGGCTCTCACCTTTTCGACACCTCTATCCTGCCCAAATGGCAACGAGAGGGGAGGAGGGCGGGAAGCCGGGTAATGTATTTTTTCAATAGGCAATAGAAACAAAAATTAACCAGGGGAACCTGGAATTTTGATGTTTCTACTTGCCGTGAAAAAATACATTACCCAATTTATTAGCATTCCCATAGACTTCGTCAAGGCGGTGGTGGGAGCCATTTGACCGGAGTCCCCTTAGCTAGCGACCGGCCCCTGTAACGCAAAGTCGAGTGACAGTGAGTGAGTGACAGTGACAGTGATAGTAGTTTGTGAGCCGCAATAAACGGCCCAACACGGTACAAACCGTCAGCATGTCGAGACATATCTCGGAGGTAATGGGACGTGAAAACGGTAGAATGGTCCCAAGAAGCGGATTCCATAATGTCTGTAATGGAAATATTGCTGAAATGCGCCCAAGATGTAGAAATGGCACGGAGTTCGTGTGCCGTGACTTTGATATCCTCTGTGATACAATTGATGTCAACAGCCTCGTAGGCTTGGAGGACGACCGTCTTATTCCACGAAGCAATCATCCGTGCGGAAATGGTTACAACTTTATTGTTAAATGGAAGAAAGAGCTGAGTGCGGTCACGGCGGATAGGAGAGGACGCCTTCAGGTAGAAGCGGGATGGCACGAACAGGACACAAGGTTCGTTCTTGATCATCCCCCAGGATGGAGGATAACGAAGGAATGATGAACGGATGCGTGCGTTCATTGGGTTTCTGGGTCTTTGCTCGAAAGGAAGAAGCAGTGGTGAGAGTAACACCGTGGAAGTCCAGTAGAAAAAAGCAGTCGCGTTCCCTTGCGGATAGGGCCTGTAATCCGCTACAGCAAAGACAAGCATCTAGAGCAACTAAGCTTTTTCGTGTGAGGTGACTGAGGTGTGCAGAGGCTAAAGGCTCATACGGAGGAGCCATTAAAGCCTTAAGGACGATGGACAGGTCCCAGTCCGGGAACCGATTTTGCGGAAAACCAGTGACAAGAGACGAGGCGGAGGGAAGACATAAGCGTGAAGATGGTTCCAGTCCAGAGTGAGGGCGTTCACTGCCCAGACCCGTGGGTCTGGTAGAGGGCTGACAAACAGTGGAAGTTTGTTGTTGAATCTCGTGGCAAATAGATCCACCATTGGTCGATGCCACAGTTGGAAAAGGGCATGGCACGCGGACGGGTGAAGAGCCCACTCGCTGATCGGAGGCTTCTTGCGAGAGAGGGAGTCGGCTATGACATTCAGGGGACCTGGAATGTGGAGCGGCAGCAGGCGGATGCGAGAGATGATGCAGAACTGAAAAATTTCGGACGTGATGTGGTGGAGGGAGCGTGAGCGAGTTCCACCGCCCTAGCGAAGGTAAGCTACTGCCGTTGTATTGTCGATATGGATCTGGACAGTTTTGGAGGATAGGAAGCCCTGAAAGTGGCGGAGGCCGAGAAGGACTGCACGAAATTCTAGGTGGTTGATGTATTCGGTGGTATCCGCTGGCCAGAGACCGGAGGTAGTGAGGTTGCCGACGTGTGTTCCCCATCCAAAACGAGAAGCGTCCGTGAACAGATGGAGGTCGGGGGAGGGCTTGTGGATGGGAACGGACGCAGTCAAGTTCAGAATGTCCATCCACCAAAGGAAGGTCTCCATTGGGAAGGACGGGTTCCGGGCTTGAGGAGGCATTTGAAGAGCAAGGCTGGAGTCGCCCCCCCCCCCCCAATTGCGTCAAACGGAAGTGATGGAGAAGACGGGCCATACACCTGCCGTAGGGAACGAGGTCCGCGAATGAGTCTATTGTCCCCATGGTGGACGCAAGGTCCTGGAAGGCGTGTTGTGGCTGGCGTAGAAATTGCCAGGAGGATAGTAGGTGGGAGCGGATCCGGTCTGGTGATGGGGCGACTGTGCCCTGGAGGAGGTCGAAGTTACCCCTAGGAAAACCAAGCGTTGAGCTGGTTAGAGTCGGGATTTGGGAATATTGATACCGAAGCCCAGTTAATGAAAAAGTGGCACGGCGGCGTGCAAGTGCTGTAGTAACCCGGGAGATGTCTGGTGGGGAAGAAGACAGTCGTCGAGAAAGGAGTGGATGTGGATTCCTTGCTGGTGGAGACACGCCAGGACTGGACGGAGGCTGCAGGTAAAAATCCGAGGGGCCGCATTGATCCCGAACGGCAGACAAAGGTATTCGTAAACTGTGTTGTTGAGGACGAAACGAAATAGGTGGCGGACAGCAGCATGTAGAGGAATGTGTAGGTAGGCATCGGCCAGATATAGGGATACTGTCCAATCGTTTACCCGGAGGGACTCACGGATAAAGGATACAGTTTCCATTTGGAAATGTGGATTGAGGATGTAACGATTGAGAGGCTTGAGACTGAAAATTAGTCGAGTTCCACCGTTCTTCTTGTCGCAGAGGAATATATCGCTGTAAAACCCTGGAGAGAACGGAGGAGAAACAACGCAGATAGCGTGTTTGTGGATGAGAGATTGTATTTCTAAACGTAAAGGGTGTGAGGGATGAGACTGACGATCTCACGGAGGATCGCCCACCGGAGGGGGAGCGGAAAATTTTGGCCTGAAGCCATCGGTTATGATTGATCGAAGCACAGAATCAGTGGTAAGTACATGCCAGGCTTTGGCATAGAAACGGAGGCGACCCCCTACGGCTTGTAGGGGTGGAGGAATGTCAATAGGATTTGTGGTTCCTGTGTTTGGAGTGCCGTCCGGAATCAGAGGATGACCGACCCAGGGAGCGTCCTCGTCCGCGGCCCTGGGTTCTGTATGGAAAGGGCGAGGCGGCCCGAGGAGCAGGAGGGGACGGACGTTTGGCACACCTAACACCAAGAGAAGATTCAGAAGGCGGATCAGCCTTCGGCTGAGTTGAAGGAGGATGCCTGGATCCTCTTGATTGAACGAAGTGCGGGTTCTGCGATATATCCAGGTGCGGAGCTACCTATGGGATAAGGCCCCTGAAGAGGCACTGTCTCATGGATCGGCTGGTTACGGAGAAGATGATGGGTAGACGCATGGAGGTTAGGGGTGGTGTTGAGCGCAACCTCTCGAAGCAGCAAGGTGGAGTTAAAAAGGGCCCTGGTAAACCAGTTCATGGGATGGTAGGTGGCGAAGCAACTTTTGCGGAAGACTTGATTAATGAGGACGGTAAGCTGCCGAGTATCCTCAGGCGGATCCGTATAGAAACGTTCGCACATTGCGTTAGCGGCTGTGCTGAGGACATCTGCCTGCGAAGCGGCCCGAAGGCCGAGCAGGAGGATGCAGTCGTTATCCAGCAGAACGAAAATCGGGACCTCGGCCCGATGAGGGAGGTAGAGAGAGGAGCCGAAATCCAACTGTGTTGGCCGTGAGAAATTCCGACTGCGGATAGGTATCAAAGTTACGAGGATTGCCGGTACCATCCCCTACGGATCGAAAAAATAATTTTTTCAGCCCTGACGAGGCGGAGGATGTTCTTTGTCCAATTCTAGAGGAGATCCGTTTCCTAAAAGGATACCCCCGTTCCGAAGGAGGGTGGTGAGCAGCGTAGTGGATTGTCCAAGGAGAGGAGGTTGCAGCGACGGTTGGTCCCGGAGGCCGAAGCCATAACCCGTGGCCAGGCCCCTGTTCTTGATAGCATCCGGTGCGGATGGTTTATACAGAAAACAGTTTGGGATAATTTCCTCCACTGTCCTCATTAAATCCGGAAGAGGAATCTCTGAAGGATCTGGGTCGTTAGGGAACGGAGGCTCAGGTAAACCAAAGTCCGAAGGGTCCGGGGAATAATACGGATCTTGAATATCCGGAGGCGGAGAGGACGAAGGCGGTGGTGGAGGTGGAGGACGAGGGTGCGGATCGGTGGACGACGGCCCCGCGGATGCCGAGGAGCACTGACGCTTGGGGAGAAAGGCTAACCAAGCGGATGTGTAGTCCGGTACGTAGGGACGAGTCCATGAGAGAATGAACCTGAGATGGAGTGAGAGGCTCATTGGTCCGCTTAGAGGTATGAGACGACCGAGAAGAAAGGTCCAAAGGCAGGGCGGATGCGGACGAAGCGAGTTTAGCCGCCATTTTACGTGCCTTGACTTGAAGCTTTAGACGTGCGTACCGTTCCTTAGTTCGAGCAAGCTCGGAGGATAAGGATCGCAGGTCCGATGCAGGTGGCGGTTGGCCACATGGGATAGGGGATGTGGCGGTACTATTGCACTGAGGAGGAAAGGATTCCGACAACAGCGGATTGGGAGGCGGAGGCTCCAGCATATCCTGTTCAGTAGTAATTTCGAGAACTTCAGCATTCTCGAAGGATGGAGGGACAGGGGAAGCGGATGAGCGAGGAAGGGGGGATACCCTCGGCGTCCCCTTGGCTCGCGGCATGGACGCGGATGCGGATGGCTGGTGCTAGGACGGAGGTAAGCACAGTCAAACCGGAAGTGAACAGCGTGGCGGCTAAAGAAGAAAAGGTGAGAGCCGCCGCTCCGCATCGAATTTATATATGATGGAGGCAGTGGAGATGCGCAGTAGCTAAGCGAACCGGAAGAACTCGTTTTATCTCCAGTAGAAACAGCATTTAAGAAGGAGAATGGTAATAAATTGGGTAATGTATTTTTTCACGGTAAGTAGAAATTGTTTTGTAATTTAACCCTTGCAAATTAAATTGGATTCGGAAGTCAAACTGTCGTTTAAAACAACTTTTTTTTTTTTTAATAAATCATGACAATTATCTTTACAACACTGAGTAACTAGTTGGTTACATACAAACTTAACAAGCGCACTTGATTTACAATAAATCGGCAAAGAACTGAATTAAGTTCACATTACAATTTGGACTAGAAAAAAAGTCGGTTTTGGGCTATCACAACCCTCTGAATTACATGATGATCCTTACATTTAATAAAACAGTCGCTTGAAAGAAGTTAGCAACTCTTGCACTAAAATCAGTTCAACTATCACACTGAATCAAGATTAGTATTATATGGAAACAACTATTCGAAAGCTCTGCTTCGACGTTAATACACGCGAGATCTTGGTGATCTTTTGATTATTTAGTAAACACTTAGTTTACATAAATAAGAAACAAAAAGCCGGTTTTTAGGAAGGGGACCTTAAACCCTTAAGTTATGGGAGTCCTAGACCAGAAATGCCGATGGCGTTTTGACTATCCATAAATTTATCAAAGACAGAAGTTAGGTTTAAATTTATGACTAATAATTTAGAAATAAAGTTCCAAAATAAAAATTCTATAAACTAGTTACCCTTGAACTACTACCTTGCCAGGCATGGCAACACTCGGACTGGATATCTCTGCTCCAACCGCCGTAGTAACCTCTAGCCTTTGAGTCTTGAGCTATCCTATCGATTTCCCACTGGAGCTGAGTTTTATACCTGCTGCTTGGCAGCCAGGTAGAGGGAAACCGCGTACCTGTAGGAGAGCGACGGGGGGTGGAGTGGGGTAGAGGGACCTCAGGAGGAGGAGGAGAGACTGACTCAGACCGGCCAGGCTGTCAATACCAGAAGTGGGCATGAAAGCGTGGACAGGCAGGGTAGCGTCGTGCTCTGAGTGGAGGGGAAATTGAATGGGGCGTTTTGGTTGGAAGGGAATATCTGCAGCTTGCAGAGCAAAGGGAATTGCCGACTTTGGAGTATTAGATGGCTTGGCTTGGATAGTCCATTGAGTTTGGAACTCATAACAAAGTGAAAATAGGCCTATACATTTTTTAGTGAAAACTACGATGTTATGCATCGCAACTATTGAAGGATGGGGGGGGGGGGGGCGAAGTTTGTTGCTCAAAATAAAAGTAAACAATTTAATAGGAAAGGCTATTACTGTACATTCGGATTGAGGTTACTATGGTCGTAGCCCTGAAATAAAATACAAGATAAACACTGAAAATGTCCGATAAAATAAAAATAGTTGTGTTTGCCATTTTTGAACAAGGTAGAGTCCATGAGAAAAATTACGTTACTGACTGCTTTTATAAAAGCCTAGGCAAAAGATTAACATAAACCAGCTTACGTTTGAATGCTAGAACGCATTAAAATTAAAGTGTATTATCGCAGCCGCAAATAATAACAAGAGTGCAGTCGAAGTTTTCATGGTTGCTAAAATCGTCACCTTAGTAATATAAAAACGTTGAGTACGGGTCCTCATACATGTATGCGGTTGAGTGCAGATTGGCAGCCCCTCCTACAACAACACTAAGCTAGTCGGCTTTATGCCTGAAAAATAATTCGAAATACAAATAAACATTTACAAGTTTGTTTTGGAAAACGGCGACGTGAATTGCGTGTGGCTGCCAAACCCCACAACCCTCTACCCCACTCCACCCCCCGTCGCTCTCCTACAGGTACGCGGTTTCCCTCTACCTGGCTGCCAAACTGCTGTGGTTAACAAAGTATGCAGAAATTTTGAGTTGTGGAAATAGGCCTAGCGCTCGTAAGTGCTAAGAAAAAAAGTAGAGTCCCCGAGTTTTTGATCTTTGGTGCCGGTTCTCCTAACCAATCTTCAGGATTTAGACCTCTTGCCTTTACACCATGCTACAACCCCCCCAGGGTGTCGATAAGCATGTGTGGTTGCCAAAGCAGGGTAGGATGACGGTCATATGTGCAGTAAGGCAGTCTCTGTTGTGTCACAGGAACCAGGTCAGGTACCAGAGAAGAACCTGGGAATGCCCGTTACACAGTCACTGGATACCACACAGGTGGTGGAAGAGGTGCCGATACCACCGGATGGAGGAGGCACAGAGAGGGCGATACTGGTAGGATACGAAAAAGTACCTAGGTCGAAGTAAGAAGTGTAAACGAACTGAAATCGTAGTAGGTCGACAGGGACCAAAAAATTAAAGAAAAACATGACAAATGCTTTGGTAGCCAAATGTGTCGACGTTTGAAGGGCCTGGCACCTAGTGAGTAGCATGTGTCAGTTCATCTGATGACAGAAAGGCTCGGGCGAAAATGCACCGTATGCCGTGCCAATGTCGTGTTGCATAACCAAAATTTTTTTTAAAGAAACTAGTATGATACTGGTTCCTCGACGCAATGTGGACCGTAGAAATCAGTGACAGTGATTACGGGAGAGCTCGGAACCCAAGAGCAACACCCTTCGTAAGCTGGCGACAGGCAGTGCAGGGCAAACGGCGAGTGGAAACGTCGGAATAGCGAGTAATTCCAGAAAATATGGGAACGGAGATGGCAGCATCATCGTAGTGCCACACACTGTAAGCGCTGAGGTTGTCGAACACCGTGGAGGATGAAGCCGTTGACTAAGAAGCTATTGCACGATCCATCGCCGGATGAGACTGGGGTTCGGAAGGAGGTGGAATCTGGTGAGGTACAGGAGTCGGTTGAACCATAGAGAGGGTAACCATATCAGCTGGCAAAGAAACCCGGAGCTGCGTGAGGATTGTGTTGGTAGAAATGGTGATTCTTCCAAAGAACTAGTTCTCGCAGGAGAATCGAAGTTCTCAGAGTAGAATCCAACGAAGCTGTTTTACTTGTTGGGATGTCCCTTTAACCAATCGGCACTTCTTTTGCCTTCATTTGCATAAAATTTCCTATAATTTATGCGATTTTTAACGAAACCTCTGCGTCACTTCTGGTTCCCTTCCTTGTTTCCTGCCACGCTTCTAGCTCCGACTGTCGCTTCCCCAATACTGGTGACCCAGACTTGTGCCAGTAAAGGCGGGCGGGTTATGAAAGTAACAAAGCTTCGTCGGATTCTACTCGAGAACTTCGATTCTCTTGCGAGAAGAAGTTCTCTGGCAGACTCACCATTTCTCATTCATATAATCCCTCCTCGCTGTGTTACTTGTTGGGACAGATTCTAACCGTGGCGCAACACCAGCAATCCACCCACTGCTACAGCAGACCCTTCAACTGCAGGCGCTGCAATAGCTGTTCCTGCCGTCAACGTTGTATGTGTCGGCGAAATTCACTGTTGCCGCCTCGAGAGTAGCACCCACGACTGACGTACCCATTCCATACTCCATACCGTCGCCCGCCAGGGCAAAGCCAGGCGAGGCGCTTCTGTTCAACAATTGCCACAGGCCCCTGCCCGGTCCCACGCCAATAAATCGTTTGCAGAAATAGCACATGGAACATGCCCCGTTTAGCGTGTAAGACACGCTCTCAGGCAAACCCAACAGTTGCCGAAGGTCACTCGTCACTATCTTCCGAGACACCCACTTGCGAAAGATTCGCCACTACCAAGTCGTTCGCAATCTGGCAGCCCAAGGCACCCCCACTGAAAACCTACCATAATGCCCTTGTAGAATCAGCAACCACTGCGTGGGAACCAATACAGTGTTCTCAAACTGCAGCGAGAACCCCAATCTCACTAGCATTCCTAACGTCCGCTTCAAATACCAATGTACTCGCTTCAATGAGCACCCCAAGATGATTTGTCATCAAAGGAAGTGAAGATGATCGCACCTTTATGCCTAAGAAAACGGTGCACCACAGATGCACCACTTGGAGCCGAAGCCCAAGCACTCAGGAGAACAGCAAGTGTATCCTTGCCGTTCCGCAACAGAGACAGCATAACAAACTTGAGACAAGACAATTTTTGCCCTGAACCAACCGACTAACCCTTATAAACTTCCCTACTAGCACATGTACGCTTAACCTCTTTAGATTTTTAAAATAAATCTGAAATGAACCATCCCCCCTCCACCGAGAACATAATAATGCCAATCAGCAAACGCCAGCTGCAAGGCGTAGACTTAAAGACCAAACAAATGCAAACAATGCTGTGAGTCAACAATTCACTCGCATTTGATGAAATGTGAAGAGGAAATATTATCCTTATTACGAATTAGTTTATACAGGGTGGTCTAAAAGTCTGGTCACACGCAAATAACTGCCGATATAATGGTCCTACGTTAATTCTGAAGACTTATTTGTAATGTAAGTCAGATATGGGGAAGCCAATGAAGATATTTTCAATGACCTTGAAAACAGAAGGTCATCAGCATTCTATTTTTCAAATGGCTCAAGATGCAGCACAAA
>JAHWFP010122913.1:98789-129572 GCA_023313725.1 Lithobius niger | reverse complement strand
TGTTTTCCTCAGAACTATTGCAATTATGCTCCAATTTTCAATGTGTTTTCGCAGTTTGTCATGTTTGATGCTTGCACAACTTTGTAATTCACTTTTGTGCTGTATGTTGTGCCATTTGGAAAATAGAATGCTGATGACCTTGAATGCCAATTTCAAGGTCATTGAAAATATCTTCATTGGATTCCCCATATCTGACTTACATTACAAATATGTTTTCAGAAATAACGTAGGACCATTATATTGGCAGTTATTTGTGTGTGACCAGACTTTTAGACCACCCTGTATAGTGGTTTGACCCTGCCGTTTTAAAGCTAAAATGTTCGTTGCTCATTTGGCTTGCCAGCCTTTAATAACACGCATAAAAGCCAAAATCGCTGAAAAAGCTGTAGAAAACCTAACTTACAAACGAAATTCAGTGCGTTGCAAGGATTACTGAAGACCAACTTGGTATGTCAAAGCACCACAAATTGATGTTTAAAGTAAGGTTTAAATGATCCGAAGTCAAAACAGCAAAGTAACACAAATAAACTTTCCTGTAAGGTTTCATACACCGCAGTGTTTCTGTACTCTTTAGTCCACATGAAACCTTACTGCTGTATTCATGGTTTTTACTTTAAAACACGATAGGTTTGATCGGTTCATTCTACTTGGCTAAACGGCATCGCTGATACAATCGTAAACCCATACGTTTAGAGTGCTTACGTTTAAGTAATTCCAGGTCGTGCCACTCCTTGAAAACCTCGTAATGCCGTTGAAAATAAAAATGAAATACCAGTCCTTACGTCTTGAATATGAAATCTTGAAAAGTGGTGTATGTATCAATAGGATGGACGAACAGAAAGGAGACAACTTGATTAGAATAATGCTGAAAAATTTAGCCTCGAAAGTAGGCGAGTGTGTAACCTATATTATACACTAAATTATTCTTACATTAATTTTTAAAGTTGGGATATGGCTTTAATTTTATGTGTGTGTCTTATGCTTGAATACAGCAGTAGGTTTCATATGGACTAAAGAGTACAGGAACAATGCTGTATGTGAAACCTTACAGGTAAGACTAAAATTGCACGGCCCGAACCTGCTTAATTTTAGTTTTTATTGCCTATCCGAAAATAAACATTACCTTTTTTTATAGCAGTTTACCCTTTTGAGCATTGTGAATCCCCTAGAAGTTTGAGAGTTGTCTTCCCTGCCGGGCTCGTACGGTACAGCGCATGTGCGGGCTTGGGCCAGCTTATGTAAGCTACAGCGCAGCGACCTGTCAGATCATTTCTCCACATTCCAGAACCTAGTCCATGGAGGGGAGGCTGGGCAGGAATTAAGGTAATGTATTTCGGATAGGCAATAAAAACTAAAATTAAGCAGGTTCGGGCCCTGCAATTTTAGTCTTTTTATAGCCAACGAAATACCTTTTTTATAGCAGACTTTGTCACCTGGAGGAGGGCTAGGTTCCAAGTTTCATGCTGTACGAGCTGGCGCCCCAAGGAAAAGTCAATTTTTCCTGGTGAAGACACACCTGATCCCTCAACCTATTTCACCGAGTACAGAACGCGGGCGGATCGACGGTACTCCAAAAAAGGAGGAATCGCCACGACACTCTTGGGTGAGGTTGGGAAAAGCGGGTACCTCTAATATTCCGCATGCAGGGGTCTTAACACCAAAGGGGTACAAGGTACGTAATCAGGCTAATACTCTGAAACATCTAACCTTGTGGGGAAGAAGTAGTGAGGCGGATTTCAGCAGTTTTAGGGCGGAATTGTTCAGTTGAAGATAAAAGCATGAAACTTGCAGGGTTGGTCATTACTCAGCCTACGAGTACTTTAAGATAATGAGGCTTTGAAATTTCCCTCCAGAAACAAAATGGCGGCTGTTTTCAAAATGGCCGCTACTTAAAGCATACATTGTGCTATAACGCATGAACTGCCAATCACAAGGAGAATATTCAAAGACGAAAGATGTTGTTCACATAAAGATCTGTCCAGGTATGAAAGGTCACTCGCAACTGGCAACCAAAATCGCGGCAGTTTTCAAAATGGCCGCCGCTTAAAGCATATATTGTGCTATAACGCATGAACTGCTAACCACAGGGAGAAAATTCAAAGACGAAAGATGTTGTTCATATCAAAAAAGCTTACTACAAAAGCAGACACTCCTCAATGATACATATTTTAAACTATAGGAAAAGCAAGGAAAAGTAGGATTTACTTTGAACCGTTCCAAATCATACGATAGATTGTTGTAATTGGCTAGTAACACTGTCATATGAGAACGCACATATTAGTTGGTTACTAGCACGTTCCATATGATGATGATCATATTGTTAGTAATGGCATGCTAAAATTCACAGTTAAACAAATTGTGCTGGGATTCAATTCTCATAGTCAGCCTCACACTTGCACAAGGCAATACATGTCATGCCGCCTAATTTGCACCTGCAATGTCCAGTGCACGTTTGCGTTTTGCATCTTTGTGCTAGAAGCTCCATGCATCTTAGTTGATTCTGGAAATGTAATCCAAAGGACCTCCCAGTGTCCATCCTCAGCTCCCAGGAGTTGGTACAATGAGCTGCCTCATATCTATCTGTCTCAAACAATGGCCTGCCTGATATACTGCTCGCATAGCATGCTGAGGAAGTACATCATGTGTTGGTGGTATTGCTTCCAGGATGCGACCATTCCTCATAAAGAGCTGTCTTCTGGAAGCATTGACATCAATGAGACTGCTTGCTCGGTCTTACATATGGATAGTTAAGCGTTCGAACTGTTTAAAGTCTTCATGAGTAATGTCTGTGCAGGATCTTGATAAAATCGTAAAAGCAGTTGTTACTTCTGGGTAGCAGTTTCAAGTGTTCCACGCAGTTCTCTTGCCAAGGGTAGGAAACGCCGACACAGTATCGTGCCCAGTGAATGCATGGAACCCAAGCAACGCAGCCAACTTTTGAGTTCCCAACTTTGCAGCAATACTATGGACTGGGATAATGTGCCGATTCTTCCCTGTTCCAAACAAGATCCAGAGTTTTACGCTGGAGTACTGTGAAGCAGTAGCCACACACAGTACCATCACATTAGAATCCACTGTTTTGACAAGGATTGCTTATTTCCTAGGTTGATGGCTGCTGTCACGTGGAGGATGAGTCTGGTATTTGCTTCCTCATGGCTGCATGGAGACACATTGGTCATTGTGGAAGTCAGACTTGCTACTAAGGGCATCTTCACTACTTGTAGTGAGAACAGTTCCCAAGTCGCTACCGATGTTCATGGATTGTGAACCTAGATACGCAAACAGTTCTTTCTTGTTCTCATCCATTCTCTGAAATTCCTGCCATTTCTAGGGCAGTGGGGTGTTCCCTGCGCCCCTTTCTGGATACCTGAGCCTCTACCATGGCGTATAACAGCTTTGAGTGATTGTGCTTTGCATTTGCCCCATACCAACTCCACTCTGTTAGAACGCTGCAGATGATACTTCAATAGGATACGAACATATCCTCTGCATAGTCTTTGAAGGTCTTCACTATGTCCTTAGGCCACAACATATTGCGAATCATCACTGCATCCAACAATATAACCGCAAGATATGTTGGTTCATCTGCAGATGTTGCTTCAGTCTGACTCATTGCATAGGTTTCTAAGCATGCCACAACATCACTCTTGGCCTCAATTCTAAGCTTTCCAAGTTGAGAAATTGGAGGCCATGGCTGATTTTCGTGCTGGAAAAATTCTCCCAGGTCTCCACCGTTTGCTTCACAACCATCGTAAAGTCGAGCAAAAAGACTATAATCACTTCGGAGGGAGATCAATTGTACTTGGGATTTTGCGGTAGTTCTAAGTCTCGTCGTCATCAAGGGTAGCTTTAATTTCACTATTGGATTACAGATTACGTCTACCCTGTCCTCAAGTCTTTTCTTTACATAACATTTGAATTGTGCATCTTCTGTTTTCTCTATTTCCATCACAGTCTTCACCAACTGTTCGGGAGAAACTTCCTTTGTGTCGAGGAGAAGAAGGTCGCCGCTCTCATTTGTGAATGGATTGTGGATTTCTTCATATGTTGCTACACAGTTACTCACATCAGTTGTGAAAGAGACTGGCAGCTGTGGTGTTCCTCATGGTGTCTTGTGTCAGAGTTGTTCAAATTTTTCCCGAACATCTCCTAGAACTCTGCAACAATCCTTGCAATTTCTGGAGCTGCGACCATCCAGCAGCGGAGTGCTGATGGGTTCTCTGTCATTCCCCCTTCGCCCTTGATTAGTGTGTTAAACTGTTCGTGTGCCTGATGAATTGCCATTTAGGAAAATGATCAGTGAGCGTTACCAATGTTGAATTCTCCTGCAAAATCTGGATGTGCAACTTCCACCTTTGTCATATCTCGCAGATGAACAGGCAGCCACCTAGCATAATGTATCCTGTCCAAAGCAAATACCCACGGGATAATTTTTTGTGAGCACATCGATGTAGAGCTTGAAGTTTCCTGGCATACTGTAACTAGCTACATACTAGCTATACTAACTTCTTTGATACAGATCCATTCCCTCAGAGTAAACGTTACGTTGTTCTCACCGCAGAGAGCCAGTTCATGCGTTACGGCACAATGTAGGTTTTAAGTGCCGGCTATTTTGAAAACGGACGCCATTTTGGTTGCCAGTTGCATACGACCTTTCATGCCTGGACAGACTTTGATGTCAGCAACAACTTTCGTCTGAATTTTCTCTGTGCGATGGGCAGTTCATGCGTTATAACACATTGCATGCTGTAAGTGGCGGCCATTTTGAAAGCGGCCACCATTTTGGCTGCCAGCTGGCATGCGCATGACCTTTCATTCCTGTACAGATTTTGATGTGAACAACATCTTTCGTCTTTGCATTTTCTCCCCGTGATGGGCAGTTCATGCGTTGCAGCACAATGTATGCTTTAAGTGGCGGCCATTTTGAAAACGGCCGCCATTTTGTTTCTGGAGGGAAATTTCGAAGCCTCCTTATCTTAAAGTACTCGTAGGCCGAATAATGACCAACCCTGCAAGTTTCATGCTTTTGTCATCAACTGAACAATTATCGCTGAAATCCGCTCCACTAAAGACGACTTGAAGACGCATGGAACTAAGTGATAATTTCTTGGTTGTGGATCGGCTTGTAGATTTGAGAAAGTCAATGGAGATGGCTGAGACTCAAGGTATAGAGGCTTCTAGTCATCAAAGGAAGAAGTAGGAACGTGGATGAAAGACGAGTTCTTCATTAATTGTTTGATATTGTTCTTGTTGCAAACGTTGATGGATGGAATGTTCAATAGCATATAACGAAAATTTAAAAGAAACGAAAGATGCAAAGCGAGGGGCAAACTTCCACTGTCCTCTCAGGATGGAGAGGGTCGTTGAAGCGAACACCTCGATGGCCGGACGTGAAGGCATATGTAGTTGTTGTAGTGGATCGAAGTTAGGTTATTGAAGAAGTCTGAATCGGTATCCGGAAAAAATGCCCCCGACAAAACGCCTCCGGAAAAACGCCCCCAGGGGAAAACGCCCCCGGGGGAAAACGCCCCCCGGAAAAAAAACGCCCCTAGGAAAAAAAACGCCCCCAAACAGGCTAAAATGCCCCAATGGTGGTCATTGTAGGTGGGCCTCAGATTTAATACGGCTCATCTATACGAGCATTAGTTTGCTTCAGATAACCTAATGCTCCAAGAAATTTATTTGAATAAAGTATCTTTGCGTATTTACCCTCCGTATACAATTCTTTTTTAGCTACTTTTTTTTCTTCAAACTAAACTTGTTTCACCGTCGAAAACATCCAGTGAAATTCACAATTGAGCTGATTCATCTGTACGAGCATTCGTTTGCTTCAAATGACTTACAGCTCCAAGAAGTTTATTTAAATAATATTTTTGCGTATTTACTAAACTCTCCCCGTTTATAATTCACGTACTTAGCTACTTCTTTTTCTTAAACTAGCCTTCTTTCTCCTTCAAAAAGTCTATGGTTCCAGAACACCGTCTCCAATTCTTGAGATCTCCCTAGGCTCTCCTTGGAATCACGCACAATTTTAATCTCACTAATTCGTATCAGTTTTTAAGCAAACCAGTAATATATCTTTTGAGTAAATCAAATACAAACGGAGCGAGTGTCATAAAGGTACAAATTCGCTAGAGGAATCCCTACAGGGGACGTGAAATTGCTCACAATTGTAATGTCCCTGTCTCAGTTATATAGGTTTTTAAGAAAACCGGTATATCTTTAAAGTCAATCAAACGCAAACGGACAGAGTGTCGTAAACGTACTAATTCGCTAGCGGAATCTCTATTCAGGACGTGGAATTGCTCACAATTTCAATTTTTTTTCTTAAATAAATTTATTGGAGCCTAAGTCAGCTCAATTTTGAATATAGTTACGAAAGTATAGTTACGAAATGGGGTGAACCTGGAGATGTGAACCTAAAATCCTTTATTTAAGGACATTATTTCCTGGGGGCGTTTTTTCCTGGGGGCGATTTTTCCTAGGGGCGTTATTTTCCTGGGGGCGTTTTTTCCCGGAGGCGTTTTTTCCCGGGGGCGTTTTTCCCCGGGGGCGTTTTTCCGGGGGCGATTTGTCGGGGGCGTTTTTTCCTAGAACCGTCTGAATCCTAAGGCTACTCCTTTACCTTAGCACGACATAGGGAACAAGGCAGATCTCCGGAGACTGTGGGTTCGTGTGGGTTGATCCCATGAAACACTGGAACGAAGGTTGGCGTATTATCGAACTGCCATACTGATAGTTTGTGGTACGAGAGAGGAGAGGTGATGCTGCTGTCTCTCGCCAAAGTGAGACGGGGGGAATGGGTGGGTGGATCGAGAGGCCTGTTGGTCTGGATGGTATGATCCGGGGTAGTGACTATGGAGAAGGCAGAATCGGCAATGTTTGGCATTGCACTGGTAGGACCGCGAGGATCAGTCGTAACGGAGACCTGAACAGAAGAGGAACCGTCTGGGTGAGGTGACTCGAGAGGATCGTCCATGATAGGAGCGTTGAGGAAAACAGACCGGCGTAGTTGGATCGGGAGGATTAGTGATGGTGTACGTACTGGGTAATATCTACTTGGGGCAGCGGAATTGAGAGGATCGTCTAATGGTGAGAAGGAACGACGTGCTGTTAACGAAGGATCTCCCAGTGGGGAGTTCTTGTCCGTAATGAATTCGAGCTTTTACAGGTCTGAAGGAGCAGGGTGTCAATATGGAACGATGGCACGAATGGTGCCAGGCGGACCAGTCCCGTAGCCAGCCTACACGGACGGCAGAGGCGGTATCGTGGCGTGGGAGAAACCAACAGCACAATTCATAGCTGTGGTTCGGATAGTTGAAGAGTCAGGTGAATTGAAGACAGACGTACTGATGTGTTGAAGAATAAAAAGAGCTCTTAGTGATGGAACCATGGAACCGTGCGGGTGGAACCGGCGGAACTGTGGTGTAACTTTGCCAGTACGTCGTAATCCCGAATGTACTGGTTGAAAGAAGGATGGGAACCGGAGGTAGGTGACACTGAACAGTTGAGTGCTGTATGTGGTGTAAGCTATATATCTCATTGTTCATAAGTCCAGAGAGGGAAGAAGCTCTTGAAAGGTTTAGAAGGCTGGTCCGAAATCGAGGCGGTCAACTGAGAGGAACGGATCGTTGTCCGTGACAAGAGAGCATTAGTAAATGCTAGTGTTTCTAAAGGAAGAATAAAATCCATTACTAAAGTGGTGGGAAGCGGTCTTCCCTGTCCCTTCCTTACAGACAGAGGTCTAGTAAGGGGAAGGAAGAGTGGTGAGGAACGTGGTGCTGTCGTTCCGGGTGGGCCCACGGGCCCCCCCCCCCCCCCCCCATTTATAAATCGAAACAGCAAGAGAGAAGGATGTGGAACCGTGTTGGTAATGTGCAAATTGTAACCATGCAGGATGTGTCGGATCGTGATGGTGGAGGTTTATACATGAAAGAGGCTGCGCAGGAGGATGCACATTGGGTTCAGTATTGATGTTGGTCGTAATAGGTAGCAAGAGCCTGTTCTACTGTTACAGACCGAGGGGAGCAGGCTGACGTAATGCTGCCGATCTTACATGGTACGCAAACCCCACCCCCCTCCTGGTACGGACTGGGGCCAAGCAGGGGAAATCGAGGAGTATCATGAGGATTGGTACGGAGGAACGGACCGGACCACTAGTTTGAATCAAGCCGGGAGCAAGGATCGCTGTCAGGCGGATTGTTGTCAGACTTCATTGTTGATGGATGAGGAACCAGCTGATTACCGTCTGTAATAATAGTTCGAGGAATCTTTATATGGATAGGAGAGCAGGGAATACTGTTGGCGAAATTGCCGGTAAAGGAAAGATCGTGTCATGGGAACACGACCTGAACACCCAGCTGGTTGAGATGTAAGGGCAATGGAGGACTGTAGGTTCCAACGAGCGAGAAGGTAACCCGGAATCTGGAATGTTCCCTATCAGACAGACCGTTCCCAAGCGGAACAGTGCAAGGCTTGGTTAGGTAATCGAGAATCGTCCATTTTACTTTGGGTGTTGTCGGAGTCCATTGTTGGTGCATGCGCGGGTGGCTGCAAATAAGCTGTAGCGGTATCGTGACCAGAGGAATCAAGCGAACCAAAGGTTGGTGAAGACGTAACGAGACCCCAGAGAAGTGGTCCCTAGACCTGTTGAACCTGTAAGGGGCAAAGAGGAACGGTCCGTGGATGAAAAGCTGGCGGATATTCCATTGGTTTCGAGGAACCAGCAGGAGGCGGAACAGCTGCATGTGATGTAGGAACGGAGGAGTCAAGATAAAGATGGATCCCAAGAAAGGGAACCGGGGAATTGATGGCAGTCGACAAGGACGGAAGAAAGGTACATGCCATCCACGAGGAATGACAGTATGCGAAACGGGAACCGCGGAAGCGGAATGTCGAATGGGGATGCTCAGGACGACCACGCGTTGTGATGGCCCTAGGAGAAATGATGCTGACAGGTCGCTGCGCTGGAGCTTATATAAGCTGGCCCAAGCCCGCGCATGCGCTGTACTGTACGGAGCCCGGCAGGGAAGACAACTCCCAAACTTCTAGGGGATTCACAATACTAAAAAGGGGAAACTGCTATAAAAAAGGTAATGTACAGTTTCGTCGGCTATAAAAAGTGTTACTTTGCTGTTTGACTTCCGATCAGTTAAACCTCACTTTAAACATCAAACGAGCTCATTTTTGTTTTCTAATCTACTATAGCATAACTAGTATTATACAAACTTAAATAAAGCTGTGCCGTATAATTTGCACTTTGGCGTTCTTTCGCCAGTATATGCTCTGGTCTGTATCATTGTTAAGCCTTGCCACACAATGTGCATTTCAGTGGTCTTTCGCTGGTGTGTGTGCGCTGACCTATGCAACTATGAAGACTTGCTAACATAATTTGCACTTGAACGGCCTTTCACTGGTGTGTAGGTCTGAACACTATCACTACAAGGCTTTACTACACATTTAGCACTATATTGGTTTCTTACTAGCGTGTGTATGTACTGAACACTAGCACTATAAGGCTTTACTACAAAATGTGCACTTAAGAGGGAGTGCAACACCTTTGGTTATCTCAATTCTGACTACTATCCTTTGTTCCACGTTATGTTTTCAGAAAAATGACTGTATGACGTCACGTTTTCTTCTACTACGAGTGCAAAAAATCCGTAAACATCCCATTCGTAAACTCTAACAGTAACTTTGTTGAGTCTACAAGTGCGATATCCACATGTTTTGCACTCTTAGTGCAAGGAAACGAGTCGTCGTCCAGTCACATTTCTGAAAACATAATGTGGAACAAACTATAGATGGCGCCAGCGTCTACAACGTATATCAGTTACGATCTTAGTTCCACTTTTTCTCAATTATTTTCCAACATTATAGTCCCAATATTGTTTCTAATGAAAGAGAATCGAATTGCGTAGTGAAGTGTGGAGGCAAAATTATCTAAAATATATTTTTGTACTTTGGAGCAATATTTTAAGGTTGGCTGATTGAAAGATAAATAAAAACTGTAAACGTGATTACCATCTGATTTCTAGAAATTAAATCCTTTTCTTCATTAAAAAAGTGTTACTGATTTAAATTTAAACAACAAAATACCATAATAAGCAGGTGTTTGAAAAAATCGTACCTACTCTAATCGGATTCGAACGCAGAATGTGACGAGGCATGTCACACACGCTCGTCAGATCCGTGTGTTCGGAAATCTAAGCCAAATAACGTTTCACACGCGATCGTCGTAAAACCGTCATTAGTATTGCAGTTAGATGTCGTTGTGCTTCCAAATATTGACTGAGATTGCGCTCCATTGCTTCAATACTTCACCCATGCTAATATACATCAACAAATTATAAATCAACAAAAAAATACATCTGGAATTTGTAACACAGGTAGTCTAGTGTAATCGGATTAGAAAGAAAAAGTGAGTATGAGGCAAGATGTTCTACAAATAAAAAAAATGGGAGAGTAGTAGTCCCATATATCAATTACACAATTCCCACGGCTCTTTTTGCGTGAGTGGCTTTCGCGATCCTTTTAGACGACATGGTTTTATTTGTCCTTTTTCCCTTCGCCTTTTTATTTGCGTTCTCATTTTTCCTGCGATATTCTACTCTGTAGTTCATTCTCCGTGGTTTCAGGGGACCAGTCAATATTTTCGATGGGGGGGATCAAATGTGTGATCAGATAGCCGTTTTACCGAATTTCAATCAGTGTCTAATTTTCGGCCAAACGGGAATTCCCGTTTTGCCGACTACTGTTTTGGCGAATATTTCAAACAAATTACGTACCTCGCTCGCGCTGCTGCGCTTGCTGCGGCTAAACGTAACATCACAAATCGCAGCTTCGGAACGCTTCTTTAACTTCAGCAATATTAAATTTTTATAGAGAATTTTGATTCTGTGAAATGGGATTCGGCGAAACAGGAACTCCCTTTTCGCCGAATTTTAATCAGGGTTGAACTTTCGGTGAAATGGAAAGCCAGTATGACCCACAAAGTTTTGATGCCCCGCTCCGAGTTCCCCATTTGCCCTTCCTATCATTCAAGTGAAAAAAGAAGCCCGCACATAACTCTCCCCACCAGCCCTACAAACCGCAAACCCTTCGTATATCAAGGGACGTATCAGTACCTATAAACTCAATAAAGCTCACTGGCAATAATACAATACCAGTAGGCCTATTGAAGTGGGATTTCCTGAAACCTTATTATCTACCTGAAATTTGGTTAGGTCTTGTTCAGGATTTGTTTTGGGTTGCGAGATGAAACAAAACAATGCAAAAACACACTAATCCCCCCCCCCCCCCAACAAAGTTCAAAAAATTCAAAACCCACACAAAGAAGAAGATTCGCTGATCTCGTATCAGACCGAAAACCCATCAGGTCGAAATGAGCAAACATCCATCCGATAGAAAATGTCTGCACCCGTCAGATAGAATTATACCCATCAGATGGAAAGTTCTCCCCATCAGATAAAGGTTTTAATTTCCCGTCAGATAGAATTGTTTTTCTATTTGATAAAAAAGGCTATCCAATCCATAGAGGCTCAATCACAAAGTTGGAGCATGTATGCTTGCATGTTTTGTTCTGTCTGGTGCTAAGAACTGTGAACCAGTCCGTTACGTGGCTAAACGGCAAAGGAAATCCAGGAAAATAAAACCAAATAAAGAAAACCCAAAAGATATAAAATCCTAAGGAAAAAATCAAAGGAAGAAAGTAATCCACGGAATAGCGTACTATTTTATTAGTGAGGTAAATCTGTATTTCGATGCAGTGGTACGAAACTAAACCAAAGTAATACAAAGAAGGAAATCTGCGCACAGCGTCGTCCTCCACAGTTCTGACTGCATACTGCCAGAGAGTTTATTCTTCGTGTATTCGGGAAGCGAGTTTCCGGCAGTTCTGAATGGGGAGAGTAAGACATTTATCGTTCTAGTACGAAGCGCAGCAGTCCACGATTTATTCAAACAACACCTGCATATTATAGTATTTTGTTGTTTAATTTGAAATTAGTCACACTTTTTTTAATGAGGAAAAGGATTTAATTCCT
Source organism: Lithobius niger (assembly GCA_023313725.1). Classification (NCBI taxonomy): domain Eukaryota; kingdom Metazoa; phylum Arthropoda; class Chilopoda; order Lithobiomorpha; family Lithobiidae; genus Lithobius; species Lithobius niger. The sequence continues at coordinate 117,528 of JAHWFP010122913.1, read as the reverse complement.
AGATATCGGATAGAAATCACGTTTACAGTTATTTATCTTTCAATCAGCCAACCTAAAAATATTGCTCGAAAGTACAAAAATATATTTTATATAATTTTGCCTCCACACTTCGCTAGGCAATTCAATTCTCTTTCATTAGAAACAAGATTGACTATTATGTTGGAAAATAACAAACAGTGGAACCAAGATCGTAACTGAAATACGTTGTAGATGTTAGCGCCATCTAGTAGTCAGAATTGAGGTAACCAAAGGAGTTGCCCTCCCTCATAAGAGGTTTTCATTGGTGTGTATGTACTGGACACTACTATCATACAGCTTTGACACACGGCGAGCACTTTAGAGGCCTTTCTCCAGTGTGTGCACAATTACGGTGTTATCACAAAGTATACTATGCTTTATAACGCTACACTAAACACATTGGGCTTGATTTGTCCCACATACTTCACATTTGTATGCTGCCTTTCTTTTGGAACTTGCTTGTTGTAGTCTGTAGTCTAATCTCGCTACACAACATTTTCTTAGTAGTGCTTTTGAAACGTGGGACTTGCTTGGAAATACAATTTATAATTGTCTATTTTCAACATTTGGTTGGCAGTGCTTCATATACTGGGGTAGACTGGCCCCATAACCCTGTTAATTTCTTAATTGGGCTTAGACCCATTAACGGAAAATTCCTGTACCCAATTTATTTTGTTTAGTGCCAGTTCGTCAAAGCATATGTACAATATATTACGCTCTTACTTGTGTATTTACAAATGTCTAATAATACTTGACAGTATTATAGTCTTTCCAGAACTACAATGGGCTTGGAACTTAGTGCTTTCAAGTTGTCAAGGCAGGAAAGATGTACACTCACATAAAGGGACGTGCACGCAAGGGGGGGGGGGGGGGGGGCACTCGAGACCCCGCCCTGGTGGCAATGCCCCCTCCCCCCTTTTTTTTTTCTAAAAAGTGCCCTTTTTCGGTGGAGCGGTGTTGTAAAAGAACCTAAAAAACTCCAAAAAAAAAGGACCATAATAGCGGCTAAGAAAGTGGTGCAAAGAGGGGCAGAAATGGCTAAGTCCTACAAAAGGCGGGTAAAAAGGATGAAACACCAAAAAAAAAAACCCCCAGAAAAAGTTTGCCCTGCCCTCTCGGGGGCCTGTGCACGTCCCTGCTCACATACAAGTCCATCTTGGCTTCTTCATGACAAGTGAGAAGAACTTCTGCGGGGGATTGCCCCACAAGGCCAACGGCCCCGAACACGGGAGTGTTCGTTTCACACACGCGAACTTGCACACAAGCGAACAGGCAGCCAGGCTTGGTGGTTGCACTTACTGGCTGGCTGGAAGAACACACAATATAACTTACAGAGAGATCGTATCATCCATCTGCCAAATGGGACGAGTAGGGCCATGGAATCCAGTGAACCGATGAGGGAGTTGAGTTGTGTCAGCGTGTACGTAGGCGACCGAAAGAAGGTCCGTATTTTTTGAAGTAGAGACGATATCCTATCTGGGGAGGGCATGACGACCACTTGAACCAGGCTGAAGGCCACTCCTAGGAATACAACGTTTTGTAATGGAACCAAGCTTGACTTTACAAAGTTGACTCGGAAACCTAGGCGATGCAGGAGTCCCAGTGTGAAGTCTTTGTTTGATAGTAGCTGGAGTCCTGTCTTGATGGGGGAAGATCCAGTCGTCCTGGTAGGCATCGGCACGTACTTCGCGCTGATGAAGGAAAGCAATGACCGACTTTAAGCCCTGCGTGAACACTCTTGGTGCTGCAATGAGGCCGAACGGCAGGCAGGTGAATTCGTATAGCGTTCCGTCGTATACGAAACAGAAAAGATGGTGAACCGAGGCGTGGAGCGGAATATGAAGGTAGGCGTCCGCAAGGTCTATGGAGACCGCCCAGTTACCAGGAAGAAGTTGAGTGTAGTAGGTTTCGAAGGTCGCAATTTGAAAATGAGGATTTTTGATAAACTGATTTAATGGTTGGAGGTTGAAAATGAACTGAAGATTTGGGGTAAAGAAAAATACTGCGGTAGAATCCTAATTGCTCCGGATTGGGTGCAGCCCATATGGCACGTTTTGCTAAAAGAACCGTGATTTCGGTGGTAAGGAAGTCTGTTGGCGGCGTTGCTTCTAACCAAAAAGGGGCGGAGTGGAGGCAACCGGTAAAAGGACGGAAGAAATCCTTCAGAAATTAAGGAGAGAATCGCTTGGTATGTCGTGATTTCTTGCCAGGCCGGGAGGAAGAACCGAAGGCGGCCGCCTACTGGTACCGGCAAGGGGTAATTGTCAACGAGAGGACCTGGGTCACTGCCGTGGTCCGGGGGAGTTGTGGCTGCCGTGGTAGTCTGTCGTCGAGCTACGGCCGTAGGGCCAGCTGCGACCACGTCCCAGTCCCTTGTTCGGAAAGGGTAACCAAGCACGGCGCGGTGGGGAAGCAGGGCAAGGGTCTGGACTGGGTAGAGGCATAGCCCAGTCGTCTTTCAGGTCGGTAGCGATCGTAGGTCCTCCCGGTCGCTGTCGTCGAGGGCATTTAGTTTTGTATGGCTTCGGTTTCCGTGTGATGTCCAGGTGAGGGGGGAGCTTCGGAAATGAGCCCCCGAAAGAGAGTGTCGGCCTCATGAATTGGCTGGTTCCGAAGGACATGTCGAGTGGAATCGTGAAGGCTGGGGACCGTGTTAAGCACCACGTCGCGAAGTAATAGCGTTGAGTTGAGAGCGCCCGTGACAGCCAGTTCATTGAGAGGAAGGTGGCAAAGCAAGCTTTGTGGAACACCTGACCGACCTGGGATGCTATGTCCTTGGTTTCGTCCAGAGATGGATCCATGAAAAGTTTTTCGTACAGAGCGTTGGCAGCCGTGTTCAAAACATCAGCTTGGGAGGCCGCTCGTAGACCAAGGAGTAGGAGACGGTCGCTATTAAGTAGAACTGAAGAGGGGACCGAGACGGGGAAGGTACAAGGAGGTACCGAAGTCCAACTTAACGTCCGCAGTGAGGATTTCCGAGTGAGGGAAGGTGTCGAAGTTACGGGGATTGGCTGCCCCACCACCGGAAGGGCAAAAGAAGAACAATTCGCGACCGGCGCGAGGCAGAAGTGGGTAGTTGTCGAGTTCCAACGGAGTGCCGTTGCCCAGGTTTATGCCACCCGTGCAAAGTAGAGTGGTGAGCAGAGTAGTGGACTGGCCGAGGACCGGGTTTTGGCGAGGAAGCTGTTCGCGAAGCCCAAAGCAGAGTCCCCGTATAGAGGCGGCGATTTTTGGAATACTCGGTCGCTTATGGTGATGGCTTGTATAGGAAACAGTTCAGTATGATGTCCTCGACGGCCTTCAGTAGATCTGGAAGAGTATCTTGGAAGGATTCGGGTCGACCGGTTGATCGGAAGTGAGCATGTCTTGAAAGTACATCAGAATGGTCGACCAGCAGAGGAAGATGGTCATCATAGACAGAGTCGGAGGCATCCAATTCCTAGGAAGGCAATGGATGATGCGGCCGAGGAACCAGAGAACGGGGAGGTGGTTCCTGCTGGCGAGAGAGACCGGCAACGTCCGTCGTGAATAGACGAAATCTTCTTAGTCGTTGAGGCCACCCAGTCGTCCGTAAAGCGGCTGGGGTTAGGGGTGACCGGAGATACGAGCCGCTTACGGTTAAAGGACCGAAGCGCTGAATCCATAAGCTCGTGGACTTTTTCCCTTGAGAGCGGTACGTTGCCACCCTCCGCTGGGACTGAGTGAGAGGTAGTCGACCTGCGAGACGACCGTGAGGATAAGCCGATGGGAACATCGCCCGGCAGGGCCGGTTGCCGTCTTCTAGCACGATGAGTCTTGACTTGTAGTTTAAGGCAGGAATATACTTCCTTGGCCCGAAAAAGTTCTTCTTGAAGGGAGCGAAAATCCGGGGTCGAGTTCGACTGACCGCGGGGGATTGGAGAAGTGGTGATAGTGTTGATGGTCGGGCCAGTGGCGACCGGAGGATCGGAATGTAACGGTCCAATAATGAGGATCGTAGGTGATAAGGAGGCCACTTGAGGCGACTGGAAACCGAATAAGGCCGAAAATTCGGGCAAAGGTGGGTCATCAGGGATGACGCCCACAGGAGAGGAGTAGGACCCTATCCGGGGAAGAGGGTCCCAAGGAGCATCCTTGGCACGAGGCATGGGGCAACCGGAAAGAAAAAATGGGTTTCAAACGAAGAGCGCACAGAGAGCACGACCTGGTAGGTCGAAGTGTAGAAAAGGCAAGATGATGAAACAACGTTCGTCTGCGTTTATATAGGGGAGGCTGCGCATGTGCAGTGGGTAGCGACGCCGGGCAATCCAAGAACTTTAATCTCTAGCTTGCAAGCAAAATAAGGAGAATGCTAAAAATCCGGTAATGGATACTTTCATGGCACATCGAAAACTAATTTTAAACTAGTTAAAATTTGCGTTTCTTACTATCTACAAAACTAACCTTCAGACGTGCTGACTTTTGTCCTATCGGTTGGAGGGACAGCACGAACCCGTTAAACTAGGAGATCCCTAACTCATTCACCATAACACTTATGACACTTATTAACACTTCTCAACATTTCTAACGAAAGAATACCGAAAAAATGGCCAACACTCAATGAAAAGGTTCAAGGCATTTGTTACACTCAAACACTGACTATAAGATCGCAGTGTTGCGTAATCAGAGGTGTGGCTCTATCCCGAGCGACTTTTGTTTTGTGAAGGTGTTCAGTTACCACCAAGTTTGCTGTGATATGGTGTTCCATCTTTTCACCTCCTCCGAAGCTCAAGTGACACTTCGGAATGGCGAGACAAAAAGGCTTCCGATTGCTCTGAGAACACGCCACGATTACATCTGCAAGTGGTGTTCCTGAAGCATTAGTTCAAAGGAACCCTTTAGCTTTTATTCATAAGCGCGTACTTCCCTGGGTCAGTTTAGGTAGTTATGACCTAAGTCCTGGATCCTTTCAAGAATTGGTACATCCACTTCCCCAATTTGACAGGAGTCATGGAAATTAGGAGTTGCAATCTGCCAGTCGAGTCAATTAGAAGGAATAAAGGAGTAGGTGGAATTTATCATCCTTTCGTCTTTGACTTTGTTTCAGGAACTGTCGCTTTGTAGGGGAAGTGTTGAATGACCCGGATGGAACATTGTATCTCGTCCGTTCCCCTAGGTCTAGGCGCTTCTGGTTACAGAGCCATATCTGAATTCCATCTCGACAACCCTTTGAGACTTGTCGTCGTCTTCCCTGGACAATGCAGTTAGCTTACTGCTTCCACTTGCAGAAGCAAGAACCACTGCGAGGACTGACTTGGAGAAAATGCAGGTTCAAAGCGGCGCGATGAGGGCTCGTAGGGAGCGCTTTCAGGATTGTTAAACTAACGGCGATAGCTATATGGGGAAAAGAAGTTAAATCTTTGGACTCGTATTTTCGAAGGCCAGCATCAGATGAGATTTGAATTTGCTGGTGGTCCCCTTGTATTTTCCCATTTACGAAAAGACTGATAGAACAGCTGATTTATAGGCTTTAATTCAGATGGAGAAGGGCCTTTATCTAACCGTTTCAACAAGACAATGAGCAGATGGAGAACAAAAAGCACAAAATTCCCATCCTTTCACTAGAAAACCCAAATCTTCCTTTTTCTTTCGTTTCACCAAAGTTCACCCTCACTGGCAGAGAAGATGCCTGTATGTTCTACGGTGGAAAAAACTGTCATCTTAGAGGTCAGTTGCCATGACTCCCAATTGTGAGGACGAAGAATTTCAGGTCACGGATGGGTCACCTTTCTTTAGTGATATGTAAGAGACTGGAAGGGGAACTGGGTCATCCTTCTGAAGTCCATTGGGTCTGGAAACCACGGAGTTGCCTCCAAGAGGTGGGCAATTTCCATGCCTTCTCCTTGCGATCTCCTGACTGTGTTAGAAGTTGCATACAGCATGGAGAATGAACGAAATGCTAATGCAATTTCCTTGTCCATGTAAGAGACGGTGTGTCTCCTACCCAAACTTACAGCCAGGAAAGGGAACTCAGAAATTCGGATACCATCACATGATAATTTATGTTATCATGAAATTTGCACTCGTCTCTCCGTCCTCCCCCTAGAGGCTGTAAAATGGGTAGTGACAGAGAGAATGTGGTTCTGGACGTGGCGTGCAGCGAAGTGTGATTCCAAATTATTTTCTCACACCCGTTATCGTCAGGGATGGGGAGGAGGAAGGGGAGGGAGGAAGGAAGGGGGGAATTGACATAAGTCCCATGTGGTTTCATCGTCTATTCATTTAGGCAAAATGTCATAGAGGGGGTTTACGTCACCCTCTTCTTTTCCAAACGATCTTTTCCCCACAAAATTTCTTCTTGACTGACGAGTCTCCATTTCGTCCTTCCAATTCCACATTAAACCATTCAAAATCCTTCCTTTCCATGTCGGTGAAAGGGTTAGTGTTTGCATCAAAGGAAAGCTTTTCCATTGCGTGCTTCCAGAACGCTTGATTCTCCATAGAGAGCAGGATGTTCCACTTTTCGCCGCAGATGGCGCCGCTGGCAGATGCGACGAACAAACCACTCGGGGTTTACCTTAAAGCGAGTGGAGAGGCAGTAATGCTCGAGTTGCAAAAGAATTCTAGACGTTATGATAAGTCGGCAGGGAGAAGGTCAACACAACGTTCGCTGTCTGTTTGCAACCAAAACAGATTGGAGACAAGCAAGTTTAAGTTCTTCAAAACTGTAGCAGCGTCGGCCCAAAACAGTGTGCCGGCAAACGTCACTAATCGTACCGGTGCGGATACTGTATTGCCAAGTAAGGGTACTAGTCTTTCTTTCCAATTTTGCTGGATTTCAGGACAACAAGCATAGCAGGCCACTATTCAAGGAGGCAGCGACGTTGCGGACTAATGCTTTAATAAAACTAACCTAACTTGGCAAGTGGTAATTTTTTGCTGCCACCATGGGAAAAAACGTGCATTTACTAGCAGTTAACTTTAAACTAAAATTTTCTAAGTTTAAGTAACTAAGTAAATAATGGTTGGAAACAGACTGAAGCTCTATTTACATTTATTGAACATTGGTTAATAAAATATTTACAAAACAGTGTTTAGTTTGCAGTTTCATTTTGGTTACAAAAAATCTTGGTTTTTAGATTTCAGCAACAACAAAAAAAAAATCGTTACGCAAATCGTGCTTAACACTCAAGTACCAACAACGATCAAGAAACTTCACCAACTTCAAACTAGAAGTACATTTTTGCAAAAATGCAAGTAACATTGAATAAAAATTCAACTCATATGATGTCACTGACGACAATTCACATGCAACCTTTAGCTGTCTGGTTAAGATGCTAGTCTTTGGTTTTACATTGGAAAAAAAAAATCACGTTTAACCCTTTTGAGTCTGAGCTATGATACATCGCTGCTCAAAAATGACGGCGAAAACGTCGGAGGAACGATACATCGTTCACTCAGTTCTACGGCCTGTTTAAAAAAAAAATCCTTTTGCGTACATCGGAGGCTAACTCCGATTGAATAAGGTATTTTGGAACGTATATTTAAGGTTTATTTCGGTTTATTTAATTCAAATCAGCTTTTTTATTACCTTCAGTCGGTGTTATTGTTGGCATAGTCGCCAAAATCGACGTGAAAATTGCGTTGTTTGCTGAAAACAGCCCTCGGTTCAAACGATCGTATCTCCAGAACTACGCAACGTGCAGCCGCCATCTTGAGCGCATTTGCAAAAGGGGATTCCCAATTTTCTAGCCCGCGAAAAATGACGTCATCAACTCCAACGTCACTGCCTGTATGCCTCAAATGAAAAGTCTGTTTTAACGGCTCTTGTTCAAACTCTTCCCAATCGCGTGCTGTCGCCTGCGCTGATTGGTTTGTTCACGGCACGTGACCCGTCGGCCGTTCATTCCTGACGTCGCGCGAAGCGAGTCAAGGTCCTATCCATTGGCGCTAGCAGGAGCGCGTTCGCTTGCGGGCAGCCGGTCAATATGGCCGCTCAGGACGAAATGGTAGTGAGCGTTCAGAGATCGTAAATATTGGGGGAATAAAGTACCGTATTTACCCAGTTAGAAGCGCCGGGCGCTTAGGAAATTTGAGTGGAGGGTGTTTCTATTCGGAGGTAAAAAACGTGACTAGTGCATACTAATACCAGCTGCTGTTAGCCTTCAAAAGTATTTATTATCTTGTAATCCAAGCTAAAATAAAAACTATTTTGCCTTTTAGTACCGTGTGTACTACCCTTATACTGCACACATGGTACCGTACATAATCAGCAGTGCACGCTGCTCGTCCGTGAAAAACGCCATTACTATAGCGCACGCTACAGCAGCTTATCGGTTACATGCTCCATGCACTCTTCTCTCATCATCATCATCATCATCTGTGCAGGAACAGGAAATTGGACCAGAACGGAGTAAGCAATCAACGATGCGATCATGGAGGAAGAAAGACGCGACGTTCAAACTCGAACGAAATTGGTGCTATTAATTAAAAGTTGATTTGAAATTACGATGTTAACAGTTGCAACAACTGAAATCTTGAAAGGAGCTACAAGATTTCATGAATTATTACAAGATATGCATGGCGAAAAGTGGAAAAATTAAGATTTTTAACTCGGTTTTCACGTGATTTGTACCACTGCTGCCGAGTTCGGTAGGTGAACGTTAGGCTTATAGAGAAACGGGCAACGTGCCAAGAAACTCCCGTATAACCCGCAAGCCCGATTTTTTTATTTATTTCTTTTTTTAATTTTGCGTATTTTATGTAGGCGCTTATAAATGGGGACAAAAATAATAAAAAGTACCAACATTTCGTATGGGGGGGGGGGGGGGCTTCTAAAAGGGTAGGCACCTCTAACTGGGTAAATACGGTAACTTTAAACTATTTTTACGGTAATAAAACATAAAATAATGATTTCGGAAGTAATAACAGGCGTTGTGACGGAGAATATCGAGTGGATGTTATCATTCCGAGTACCGTAAGTTGAAACTTTCTTTAGCGCTGTTTACATAGTCGAACTTTAGGATTTTTTTTAAATACAGAAAATGTAGGACGATGGTCCCAATTATATTTCTGTTCAATAATTTACAATATAATTATTACGTCTGCGAATTTTTATACGCCAACACCGCATAGTTTTTTTAGTACAATTTATTTTCGTGAGGCATTCAACTTGTTCATGGCATCCATGTTGCGGCCATGGACTTTCTCGCTCGCGAATTGAAAAAATGGCGTGGACTTAAAAGGGATAACAATTTTTAACTTGAAACGGAAATGAAATTTTATAAAATCATCCCCAAAAAATATTTCACCTGCAAAAACCTACCCCGATTGCGATAATCAAGTTTAAGTTACATTTTCAAATAAGTTTTCAAGTAAATGGCCTAACGAAATTCAAGTATAACTGTCAATTTGCCGCGTTTGGCGCAATTTGCGGCGGCAGAAGAACATCGCTCTCCTGGAGAACGTGGCGATGGGTGGCTGCGAGGTCGAGTAATACTAACGATATTTTCTCAAGGTTGGGTTTTTATACTTCGGAAACGGCTCCAACTTGCTTTCTGCGTGGACCCTGAGGAATGCTACATATGTAAGGCACTTTAGGATTTGTTTAGAGCCGAAATTTCCAAGCATCCAAGTCAATGGTTGGTGGAGAGTTTGGTCAGCCAAATTCGGCGCCAAAGACAATCGAGCCACTTCCGGTTTGCACGAGAGAGCCGACCGTGTTTACTTACGCAAGTAAGATTCCAACATGGCGCTAAAGCATTGAGCCAAGGCAGCGGACATGTTTTGCCTCGTAGTTTGAAACTACTCAACCGAATTAAAAAAGGTAAAGATATTTGGAATCTGAACATTATTAACATCAAAGGCTAGGCATCTTTTATGAAGATTTAAGACAGACTTTGGAGAAAATAATAAGTGAAAACAGAGACATTAGCGCTAACAAACCTGCGTCCTACACGTGAGTTGTTGCAAGTTATAAACAGTTTCAGACATCAATAAAATCTATTATTATGCTGTGTGAAGTACCCTTATTGTTTGTGAGAGGACTTTCACAATTATGAAACGTGTAGGTAACATAATCTACGTGGCTTTATGCTGAACTACAACGATGTGCGTTACAATTTTTCGCAGCAGCGCTGTTTACATTTTGGTATTTGTTAAAAAAAATAAATAAATTCGAAATTGAAGATTTCAGGCCTTGAGTAAGACCACTTGGGTTTTCTCGACGATCTTCTAAGATTTCAACCATTTTAGTGTAAAAGTTCAATTTCTCCTGCCTACTCTACCTTACCAAGTTTAGGGTTGGCAGTTTCGATTTAAAAATCTGACGTTTTGTTGCTTTGAGGTAGCCTAACTCCAGTACCGTAAAGAAAATGTTGCAAATTCCTTACAAAACATTTCCGTGGAAGAGATATCACTGAATAGTGTCCAGCTATAAGGAAAGGAAGTTTCACAGCGAAGGCAATTCCATAGGTCTGAAGAGTTTGATCAGCTGAAGGAAGTGAATGAAACGTCGCCACTTAATAAATCCGCTGTCCCGTCCGTGTTCCCTCCGAGGTTTTTGTGGGGTGAGGGGGTTGGGGAACGAACTAGAAGATTGGAGAGCCCCCGTAATTCCGATGATGTAAGGAAAAGGCTTTCGACGAATCACTCATCGTCGGTACGCTTTCGTTGAAAAGTAAAACACGATGCTTTCGCCAGAGAGTTGGAAGGACGTGAATGGAGGACCCACATAGGGACCTAACAGCCCGACAACCTCCTTTCGAAAGAGAAGTGCCTTAACTTTCGTTATGTTAGTTTCCCCCCTACGTGAAAGCTGTAGGCGAAAGGTGGGAGACAAAAGAAAGCTCTGTTCAAAACTCCTTAAGGATGGTGACACCCCGTATCTTGTGGCCGAAGCGAATATGCACTGCAATTTTCGTCATTTTCAATGACTCGTACGTGGTTCTGTTTAGATTCACTAGTTGAAATGCGGTTAAGTTTCATTAAACTTTCGTAACATCCCATTGTCCTTTCCTTCACCAACCAAGGTGGAAGGGACATTGGACGATGCAAGCAGTCTTATTCACATGAAGTGCGAGAGACAACATTTGGGGTTTGCATCTAAGCGAACCCTGTTCTAAGTTTTATTCCTAAAAGTGATGTCAAACAGAGAGAAGAATGTTCGCGATAATATTTACTGCGGTTTCCTGGGAACCATGACCCTGTCGGAAAAGTTCCAAGAAGGACCCGATTCATTTACACACTTGTAAAAATGTGTTGCACTTATTTGAACAATGTGACCCTTCACACCTAAAAAGGACATCCCTTCCCATAAATTTCAGAGCCACACGGGGTACAGCTGTTGCAACCATGCAAAGCAAGAGTGAATGCTGCGAATGGAGCCATGCAGGGATGCCAGCTGGGGACTAAGTCCCAAGCTGGACTTTAAAGCCATTATATGCCTCGTGGAAAAAACACGTCTTAAAACAGCTGGGGACAGCTGGTAGGAATGGTACGCAAGTCCGGGCATCATACCACTGTTTTTCGCACAGTGTGAAAGTTCACAGAATTCAAGATATGGTTTGGAAAAGGATAGTCAAACGACATCCGTCACAAATGCTTGTGGTCCCATCCGAATCGGCTCGCCCACACATGGAGCGTCTGCTTGCCTGAAGAACTTTAGTTCAAGAAAGAACATAAGTTAACCTGCATCAAAATAGGTCTGGCTGCTGCGAGTGATGTGCGGCTCAGCACATGGCTGGATCAACCACATCAGAGTGAAAGAGTGGGAGTGTCCACTAGCTCAACTGTGGGGGAGGAGGGAGGAAACACCATTTGAGAGTGTTAAGACTTCATGCGCCAAAAGTCTTCCAGTAGACGCAAATCATGTGAAATCACGTGATCTGCGTTATGCGTATCTGCCCATGAAGATGCAGGACGCAATTGAAATGACTAAGGAAGGCACTAAGAAAGATGCAACTGGAAGTGGAGGGTCAATTCGTTAACCACTTGTCAGAACATTCTAAAGTTAAAATACTTTTCGTAACTCTGAATGCTGACACAAGAGAGTAAACCAGGTGAAAATCCCCAATTCCCGTGATGCCTGCCAATTCTTGGTTAAGTTTTGAGACTTAAGAGGTAACTTTTAAAACCTCTGCAACTTTGTGCTTTTGCCTTAGACAACAGTTCACATTCTTTCTAAAAGTCGAAAAATTGTTTCATATCCAACTCAGAATTAGGGTCTTTTAATTATTTCTTTTAATTAGTTTCTTTCTTTCCTTTCCTTGCAACCTCATCTCAGTCGGAGGATTGTACAGATTTGTTTGCACCTCAAAGTCACAGCAATGGGGCCTAGCATCACGGAACTTTGTCGCCTTGTTTTTGTTTTTAATTGCGATAGCCCTGCCTTGTCTCGTAGGCTTCGGCTCTATCACGTCCGTTTGCCTAGAGACCGTCAGTTTTTCCCTTTGTTGTCCACGTTACGCGTTTCTGATTGTTACTGTGTTGTGTTTCATTATGCCCCTTCACCACATTGATACATCAGAACATTCTTGAAACGGTGGAGTGATATCTGCCCAATTCTCTTTAATTTTCGTCAATTCATTAAGAAAAGATAGCTGAATGGGAAAGGTTAACAGGAAAAATGACTTCTGTCCAGTGCTCTTAAATTGCCACCCATTCCGTGAATGAAATGGTGAAATGGCGTAAGAGCATATTAGCATTTTTATTTCTGCTCATTGCTCCAGAATTTTTGCCTATTCGGTATAAAGTGAACACAGCAAAATGGCGTTTAGGCGTAGGGACGTATTAATTTCCACCCAGTGCTCCGAAAAAAGCCATCCAGTTAACCAACACATGAGGCTCTTCCCTGTTGAAGTACTGTCATTTTATTTATCACTGTTTTCCATTCGACCTGAAGTGGTCTGAAAAATTTGTGGAAGGACCTAATCAACGAACACACTTTGGGTTATGTGTCATCGATTATTTTGGTGCGATATGCACTAAATGGGGTCGTGCATCTGACAGCAAATGTCACATTTATTTTTCCTTTCGGTTACGACCGATTCAGCTCTGTCTTAGGCTCCGGCCCAATCGTGTCACTTGGCCTAGAAACTTCCACCAATTTTTTGATCATTTAAGATCGTTTAGGCCTTATCTGCCCCAGATTGACGGTCATGTCCTGTCGGCAGGCAGAACGACTGTAGTTCCATTCACACAAGATTGCACCAAACCCCGCTGGCAGTCTCCTAAAGGATTTATAGGGGAGAGAATTATTGACACTTTATCTAAACAGCCTCTGATCTTACATTAAATCGTACACTAAAGCATCCATAAAATTACTGATCGAATGATACTGTAACGTTACCACATGCACGATGCTTCAATGACACTAGGCTAGCAACCAACGTGTAGCATCATTGCAAGAAAGGAATTTAAGAAATTAAATTAAATTCCTCCGTTTTATTAATTAAAATCAAAAGCAAGTGGAAAAAGGGAATTAATAAAACTAAACTATCTGCTTCATTAAAAAAATAAAAAAGCCATCTGTCTTAAAAATGACCAAGGATTTTTACACTACCAAGAATCGGACAGCAACATGTACTGAACCAAGAATGCAAAACAGTCAAAAACGCCAGTGGCATTAAGCAACACTCCTGTACGCCGGTGGAGTACACCAGTGATCGTTAGAATGCAAGTAAGAGGCTACGTGCAAGTTTTTAATGTTTAATGAAACTAAGTTAAAGAACGCAACAAAGGAAGAAGCAGAATGACGTCCGTGAACGTAAATAAAAGTGACCCACAAGGAATCAACAAAAAAGGACGATTTACAAGATCGTGCAAATTTTTAGGCCTAACGCAATTTGGGTTAGTTAAGTGAATACACATCAAAAATGATGTCGAGTTTGCTAAGGTCAGTCATACGCTACGATCGAATAATCTTCTTCACTGCCTTGACGTAGAGCAACGCACAAATCGCACACTTTATATCAGCAAAATTGTATTCCCTGCAATTTCAGCACGCTAGGTGTAATTCCTGTGGGGTCATCTTACATGTGCAAATCGTGAAAACTTTCCCGGAGGCCATGATTTCACTGAGCTTTAAAGCATCGTCATCTTGGTGGCGTTTGGGCGTTTTTTTTGCCAAACAAATAGTGAACAGAGCGTCCGTGTTTTCCACAAGGATGCCTGAAGTAAAGTGAATAAGCAGGGTACTATTCACAGAATATAAGGGAATCGCCGTTATCAACCCTAGGGAAGACTAGCTAACCTAATCATATGGAGATTTAAAACTGGGTGAGTGTTAAATTCCATCGGGCATTAAATAGGCAAATCAGAATGATTTAGGCACGTACTAAAGGTTGATATTTTGCAGATAGTAAAAAACACTCCTTTTGCTAAGTATGGAGGTTCCACAATTTATTTCTGTTTTTATATTTTCTGGTTTTTACAGAACAGATTTGTAACCTCGTCTGTCTATATTTTCTTAACCATTTCAACTACACACATAGCCTACAATAAGAAACCAGAACTACTATGAAAGTGGCTACAACAATACAATTTAAGAACACTGCAATATAAATTAATTTATAAATGCACACTATAATTCTCCACACTCCAAAAATACCATCAACCTTATTACATCATGAATCATTAGTGAGAACATTAGGCAAAGCTTTTTTTAATACGCTATTATATTTATATGTTAATCAAAACGCCCAAAAAAAATGATTATTTGCGTTAGGATGATAATGAATGTTAAAAATGTAATTTAATAAACCCCACACCAACAGAATAAGATACCACACCTAATGACATTATCCCAAAAGCCCACCAACATGCAGCCGGTGTACAATATAGTGCACCATTCCTGCCAAGCAGCAGTGAATGGACACAATAAGTCAATGGTAGGCAACATGAAACATGCAGGATATGAAATCTTATACAAAACCTTTAAAGCCTTTGACACTTGGTGTGTAACCTACAAGGAAGCAAACACATGTTAGTATTTGCCTGTCTGGTAAAGAGGGCACCTGGCTCATTTTATATTTTGAACTAGCCAACCTTGCAAGTTTAAAGCATTAATAACTACTTCATGAGACATTCCAAGCAATATGCTCCTGCAGCATTATATTACTAAGGATTTCAAGTTCACAGTTATCGTTGTTAACTGCCATGTGGGTAAGTACAGAAAACTAGCTATTTACATGCAAGGGTTTAAACATATGTGCAGGGCAGAAATTGTATGTAAACACAAAATGTTCAACATAAAAAAAGTAAGAACATATACAACTTTATAATATTATGAAATATCTACACTGTAATCTACCTACTGCATGTTA
Source organism: Lithobius niger (assembly GCA_023313725.1). Classification (NCBI taxonomy): domain Eukaryota; kingdom Metazoa; phylum Arthropoda; class Chilopoda; order Lithobiomorpha; family Lithobiidae; genus Lithobius; species Lithobius niger. The sequence continues at coordinate 102,229 of JAHWFP010122913.1, read as the reverse complement.
TTGCAACCAAATTGAAGAGTCCAAGAAAAATCTATTATAGTCCAGTACAATTAGCTAAAATTTCGACGTTGCCTGGAACTAATTCAGAAGGAGATGAAACTTGGTAGATAGTTTGCGAATGCCATTGTAAACTTTCCCCTAAAATTCCCCACCTTTCCGACTTAAGCTCCCGCCGACCTCTTGGAAAATGGCGGCCGTTTTTGCGGTTTTTTGACCATATAGCTGAATCTATGCATTTTTTGAAAGGAAGATGTGTTACAAACTTGCTTAATATGCCGAATTTGGAGGGGTCCTCCTTTACAGCATAGCCAAATCTATGCATTTTTTGAAAGGAAGATGTGTTACAAAGTTGCTTAATATGCCGAATTTGGAGGGGTGCTCCTTTACAGTATAGCCGAATCTATGCAATTTTTAAAAGGAAGATGTGGTAAAAAGTTGCTTAATACAGTGCATAGATTTGGCTATACTGTAAAGGAGGACCCCTCCAAATTCGATCGGATAGAATACCCGGTTCCAACCATCAAAAATTCGGGGAACCAATTTTGAACTTCGTCACAATCACGCAAAACAGCGCTGGCAGATTAGGCCTAAACTTGAAAACCCGGACACTCTTTTCAACGCCATAATTTTTCTACTGGACAGAATCGACTGACATTTTTCATGGAAGAAGCGCAGAAGAGAGGGGTGGTAGCACAGGGAGTCAATCCAGGGAACACAGGCATAAAAGCAGCGGCAGTATCAAACTGCCACACGCTGTAAGCCGATATTTTAGGAAGGTCCAGCGTAGTGGAGGCTGATAACCAGGCGTCGAGAAGAGGACCGGTGTTACAGAAGTACGGGGTGGCGATCGGGGGACCGGCGGAGTCGACAGGGCTAGGATTGGACGATGGTGGTACCACAGATTGAATGGGTGGACCGTCAGCGGTTGCCGGTATAGGGGATTCCGGTGAAGACGAGATCTGCGGAGGTGTACCGTGAGGCGATCGCTGACACTTGGCTGGACTCGGCTTGCTTGTTTGGCTGCCGGAGGAGGTGGTTGAGGTAACCGATGTAAAGGAAAAGGGTTCCGGTTGAGGCAATGAGATTTGGATATCGCCGCGTGTTGTGCCCGCTAAGTTGAAGGAATTGGCGAGCTTGGAAACATTAAGTCGTAGTATTGGAGGCAAGAACGTCTTCCAAAGGCGGAGTCTTAAGGAGTTCTTGAAGACGGCTAATTTCAGTGACAAGTGACGAGTTAGCTTCTTTGAGAAAATGTATGGTAGTTTCTAGTTCACGGCGTGTCGCACGTAAAGCAGCAAGATCAGAGGTCTCAGCCCGGAGTGTTAAGATTTCAAGTTTATCAGCGTGGAAATGCGCTAATCAATAGTAAATTTCCGGGCAGTTGCAAGGAAGGAAGCTACATTTGAATTGAATTGCGCGAGAGCCAGTGCAGAAAGGGGCACATTCTGAAGATGCCTAGCACGAATAGAGTCTGATGAAGGAAACGGGGAACCGAAGCCTGGAGGAAAGTCAGCGGGAACGGACAGATATCAAACATGGAAGAATAGGTGGTCTAGAAGCAACTTGAATAGTAGGAGACTAGATCTGAACTACAGACGGAGAACTAGGTACCGGGGGGACTGTAGGAAACGCCTAAGCCGGTGGGACTGGAGACCGTAGTTTGGAATACGGGAGAGTAGCAGCTTGCCGGATCGGTGGTGTGACTTCTGGGATCGAAAAGAGCTGTGTGGGTGTTTGCACGGGAAATGTTCTTCGTCCGCATGCTCGATGTGGACTTGGCTTTGGTCTGTGAAGAAAAACGACTGGGTGGGACCATAGAGCCTGGTGTTTTTGGTCCATGAATAATCTTAGCTTTCTTTGATTTGTGTAGAGAAAATGACACCACAGATGAGGAGCCGGATGACGACGGAAGGGTAGGATTGGCAGACTGGAGTGACCGTGCTTGCTTTCTAAGAACTGCATGACGGTGGGACCGGTGATGACGACAGGCGATTTTCTTCCAGGTTGTCTAATTACTCGTCACTTTTAACTGTAATTCGGTCAAACGGGTCGTGCAAGGACTCAGAACTCTTTGCAATATTTGTGATATTGTGCTTCTCCAAGAAATTTGGCTCCTCCCGAGCGAGCTCTCTTTGCTGGGCAATATTCATCCTGAGTTTTGTGCTATGGGGGTTTCCGCTGTGGACGATGCATCAAGTATCTTGGTTGGTAGGCCATTTGGTGGGCTTGTTATTCTTAAGCGGAATTCCCTAGGTTTGAGGATTACGACGGTGCCCACACAAGATGCTTGCATTCTTGCTGTCTGATGTGAAAGTGGTACAGCATCCTTTGGCCTTGTTATTGTGTACCTTCCTGTGGACAGCCATGTTAACCGGGAGAAGTTTGACAATTACCTAGGGGTGATTGCTGCGGTTATTGACTCGATTGCTGTGGCACCCCTTTGTGATGGGTGACTGGAATACCAATGTTGGGTCGGCCCGCTATGGTGAAATGAAAGACTGGTGCACTGACAACTGCCTGATGATTGTGGACAACGATTGACTGGGTGAAGACTCGAGTCTTTCTCTTTTGTCAGTGATTCTTCTACCTCCAGAATCGACCATATTGTTGGGACCGGTGCTGCTGCCCATTTAACAAGAAGATGTGAGATCCTTTACGATGTTAGTTTTTCGGATCACCTTCCGGTGTTGATCAGTGTAGACACCCAGGGGCTCGAGACTACTGGTCCTAGGGGATTCACTACTGCGTTCCAGACGGCCAGGGGAAATCCAGTATTACACTCTACTTTCACGCAAGTATTTGTTGAACATTGCTCTTCCCGTGGAAGTGGTGGAATGTAGGGATCCAAGATGTGCGAGGCAACATTCACAGAAAAGCTATTGCCGTTTTTTTTGATAGTGTTGAGGCCCTAAAGAAGGCTGGTACCGACATGCCTTGTCCGGGTGGGGCGAAGAGACGACATGCTGGCTCTAATAGCAAGGGACATCCCCGCTAGGTTGTTCCTGGCTGGAATGGTTGCGTTAAGGAAGCGTACGAAGGTTCCCAATCTGCATTTCGTATCTGGAAACAGAACGGTCGTCACAGGCATGGCATGGATTATGAAAACATGGTGGCCAAAAGGAAGGCGTTCAACAGAACTCTGCGCTGCTGCAAAAGGAGGGAGTATGAACATTGCATTAATGCTCTTGTGAACAACGCTTTGGAGAATGATTGGCGTGGCTTCTGGTCTGTCATCAACAAGAAAAAGAGGCAGGATTCTGTGACCACTGTTGTTGTTGACGTTTCTGGGAATCAGAATATTGCCAACCTGTGGGCACACAAGTTTCGTAGTTTACTCACAGTGAGACTTTGACGATGCAACGTAATCCTGTCCTTCAGGAGGCGGAAGTCGGTGCCAGTGGGAGCTTCAACTCCTTCACTGCAAAGGAAGTGGGTGAAGC